>JANHFX010019733.1:29124-47893 GCA_027560015.1 Chloroceryle amazona
GCAGGTATGTGTGGCTCCTAGTTTTGAAATAGGAATTTCAGTGTCTGGTTCACATCATAACTTTTGACTGAGTTTAGTCCCCAAAAAAATAGAAAAAAGAGAGCTAGAAGCAAAAAGGTTCTTAATTCTCTGTGTTAAATCTGTTTGGGAATAGTACTGCATACAAGGGATTAAAGAATTCTGCTAAATTAACATCCTTTTTTCTTTTCTGAGCCCCGTTAACTTTGTCCTCTGCAACATCATTAGCCAAACTGTAACCCTAAAAAGATCTAAAAAACATCTAAAAGATCTAAAAAGACTTGCTTCTCGAGTTTTTGATAGGGGTCTCTAGCAGTGTCCATACCCTGCAACTCATGCAGCTCAGGTTGAAGTGCAGAACCTCATTCTAACTTTCTGGTTGTAGGAAATTCTGAGAAAGAAGGCCAACAAAAATCCTGCCATTGTGATTTCTCTGGAGTGATATTTCCACGTACAACAGCTATCAGTGCTGCAATTTTGAATTACAAGAGGGCAACTTCACTCCAGGGAAAGTCAGTTTGCACTTTTGCTTATTGTTTCTAAATTGTTGTGCTGTGTCTTTAGAAATGAGCAAGGCAATGTGTTCGTGGGGGAGATTCTGTTCTGTGCTTCTCTTTCCCGATCCACCACAGCTGTAGTTCTGGCCAGGTTTCACCCCATGGAAATGTAAGGCTACTTCCACCCCTCTGAGGAAGCAAAGTCTCTCATTCAGCACAGAAAACCTCCCCCTCTTCTTGGTCCAGGTCTGCTGAGGCTCCAGGCACAGACTGTCTGGGGATGACAGGGGCCAGATCTTGGGTCTTGTGGAGTTCTTCTGGTACTTATCTGACTGGAGTGGTACAGTGAGACTGCAGTTACCGTATTTGGCCCTACTTATTGGGGTTCTCAGTGCAAGGTTATTCTGTTAGAGTCAGAAAAGGAAAATAAGGTCAAAAATAAATACTGGGAGGGGCATTTAAAATGCCTACTTTTAGACATCTCTTTTTGTGTTCTGCATCTCCATCTGAAGGACCTCTTTGAACTTGCAGTGCTTGCATGCGACTTTAAGGCTGTAGCTACAGAAGCTCTGAAATGCACTTATGTTTGACAGTTTAAGGAGTTTAATGTGGATAATGTGAATTTTCCCTTAGGCTTATGACAGTTGTCCCCAGAATTTGCCTTTACTGTTGAACTCAGATCTCTAACATTGGTGGTCATGTATAGTTCAGCTTTTTAACTAAACAGATCTCCTATTCTGTCATTTTAATTCTGTCGTAGCCAAAGAAATTCCAGTTGCTGGTAAAACGATTTGAGCAATTTGGGTTCATATTAGGAACAAAGGGAAAATCATCCAGAAATGATTTGGGCTTTCACTCATCTATGCAATTTAATATGGATTGAACTCTCTGCTGCAAACAAATAGACTTCTGTAGGAGTGATTGTGCTTCGGGAGTCAATCTAGTATGCAGAGTTAAAATTACTCTAAATATCCTGTATTATTCCATGGAATTCAAAATGGCACAGACATAATTAAGACTGATTCCAAAATCTAGACTTTGGACCACAGTAGTCAGAATTTTTCCATGCTGGAAGCTTCAGGATTGATTGTCCTTTCAGTTATAGGTTTATTTGACCACATCTCCAATAAACAGGATTTTACAATAGAAAGATTTCCACGGCATCAGATTTAGATCTTAAATTTCCATCTGTTAAATGAACTCAACCAAAATTCTTCCTCTGCTCTTTGTTATTTGTCCCTACTTCTTCATGGTTTCTGGGCTACGTTTTAAAGGCTTAAGGATTAAGAAAAAAATTAGAGAATGAGTTTCCAATAACAAGAGATTGGAAAATGACTACGGCAAATTTGAGTAATGGTAATAAAATAACCCACTGATTATCCACTGTCAGGCACTGACAGCTGATACACGTTCAATAGGTGGTGAGTACTGCCAGTTCCATCAGACTGTCTCCATCATGTCATTGCTCATAACTCTATATGCTGTCATTTTGGTCTGAGATATGAAGAATGGCTTTGTCCTATGAAAAGCAAATATTCCCTGTGCTTTGCGTCTTCCGAATAACAGGAGACACTGTTCAAAATAAGGATGGTCAAGTGAAGGCTGGAATAGATGGTCTAGTGATTTTATTTTGCTAAGCCTCAAGAAAAATAATGATTTGCCAGGCCATGTGTGGTCACCCTCTTGTTCTTGCTGCTAATAATCATACTTGTGGCACTAAACAATTTATATAGCCAGTAATACATTAGCCCAAGAAACAAACATGAGCCAGTGAACCTGCTGAAAATTCTGCCTGAAATGCCCTTCCTCCACCAAGTTAGCAGAGCATAACACATGAAAATAAAGGTCAGCACAACCTCAGTTTAAACATTGCTAGTCATCTTTGACTGGTTTTGATGCCGAGTCCCATTTATCAGGGTTAGCCACTGAAATGATCTCTGTATTCCCAAGCTGTTTCTAATTTGTTCCACTGCAGTCCTGAAAAAGGAAGACAATAATTTCTCCCTCTTCCCTTTGTTCATCACCTTTTGCTTTCTCCAAATACAGTGTCCAAATTAATTCTTCAGGATTCCAGAAGCAGACTGAAATACATTAACATTACTACTACTTACTACTGCGTATCATAACTAGTGCTGAATTTTTAAGTTTCTCTCACAAACACAGTAACAGAGATAAGGAAAATAACAGAGAATCCTAAAGACCACTTCTCCAGATACTAGGTTTTTCTTAACTGGAACCATCAGGAAAGGCTAAACCCAGATGTTTATAAAGGGGTTTTTTTGCCACTTTGCTGGTGGGCAGATAAGGAAAATAGGTCTGAACATCTACAGCATGTGCTTTTAGCTTAAGGGCCAGTAAGGCTGACGAAAAGGGTAAGAGTAGGAAATGCCATGAGCTGAAGAGAAACAAAAAGACAATAAAGATAAATAGATTTGGTAGGAAGCTAGCCTCCTTTTGCTAGTTCACAGAAAATGGAAGCTGCCTTTAGCTGAAGATCTTTCCTGAGTGGATCAAAAGGCACAAAGGTGTTCACTGTTGTCCAGTTTGATTAAATATTCATGGCACAGCAAAGGGCAAGATTCTTCTCCAGTTTAATGAATGGCAACATTGCCTGCTTATGGCCTGGTTTGCCTCAAGGAATGCTACGTATATTCTTCTAATGCAACGTGAAATGGGCTTCAAGGCCATTTGCCTCTCTGTTTTCCATCCCTTTGCTGACTCAATTGCCTCCACGTTGTCATCTGGTGACACATAGAATGCTGTATGGTATCTGAGGCATCCAAACAGGGCTGGTACATGTGTCAGGGGACTCAGTGGGACCTGTGCCTCCTGAACTGGCATCATCTGGCCAGGTTGATTGCCCCAAGGCATCTCAAATGACACCAGATGACTATATTTAGGCAAAAGTTTCACCTCAGGTTTGCTGACCATAGGCTTCCAGCCTTCTTCCTTTTCTAAGGTGGCTTGCCACTTGATTTAAGTCACAAAAATTAGTGAGGAGTTAGTTTTGTTCACAAAGAAATGTGCAAAGCAGAGTATTGCTCTAAGTACTTGGTGGTGATGGGTCCATCTCCTTTTATTGCCATTGTTAACTCTTCCAAAGTGAAGAGGTTCTAAAGTTCATCAATCTACCTCTTCTAGTGTTAACTGGTGGGGCGGTTGAACCACCTTACAGTGAAAAAGCAGAAGGGAAGCACCTACTCTCTTGACATTCACTCTCTCTCCTTTCCTTTCCTTTCTCTTGCAGGGCCCACAAGCTGCTCAATCAGTTACGTGTGCATTTTGGCAATAGCCTGAGAGCTCTTCCTCTGCTGTCTGTCAAGGGTCTGTGTCAGTAGCAAAAAGAACACGTCCTTTGCCAGTGTAACTTGACATATGCCCAGTGAAATCACCTAGAACATCATCGCTTTTACCCTTGAATTAAAAGAAACAGAAGAAGAAGGAATCTTTGGGTTTAGTGGGTAGCTAAAGCAGATAACGTCCTTGAAAATGAAACATAAATGTTTGGGTTTGTGCTTCTTGGAATTCTGTGTTTGCCTTGGCAGGTCAGCTTAAAGGAGAGAGCAGGTTGTTAGGCACCACTTGCATAGTTTGGGAAGGTCAACAGCAAAACCTTGAAGTATACAATCTCCTGAAGTATACAAGTAAAACATGAAATCATGGATTACCACAGACTTAGTGTGAACCTTTTTTCCCCTCTTGAACTGTAATGTGGTTTGACAGTTAAAGACAGATTTGTTGCTGTATCTGAAATTCATGGTTGAATAAAGCTTGAATATAAAGACAGAACATATTTTCAAGCATGTATGAAAGCAACCCTCTGAATCCCTACTCTGCGCTCTCAGATGCCTAATAAAGGTCAGGAGCTGGAAAGAATACAGAGGGGCAGAGTGATTGACTTATAGGGAATTGTTCAAGGAGTTGAATGTTGATAGCTCGGAGAGATAACTTATCAGGGCAAGGCAACAGTCTCCAAGTACTTGAAGTACATCCATGAAAAAATGCAAGGGATTATTAGGCTGACAAAAAGGACATCAAAACCACCATACTAGGCAGTAATTAATAGTGCTGTTTCCAGAGCATTTTGAACACAAAGATCTTTCTAATAAATTAAAGCTAGTGATTGCAACATGAGAAAGAAAGAAAGATGCTGCTCTTTCTAGCTGAGGATGAGTTAAACAGCTGCAGGCAATTCCAGCCTTTTCAAGGTCACTCAACATGTCTTTAGCCAACCCAGGTAGAATGAAGCTGAATTCCAAAATACATTCTCCAAATGTAAGATCTATTATTCTGAGCAATAATTTTTTTTGCAGGGAAACAGTAAGAGAGCCAGCACTGGAGTCCAAACTCTGGAGGATATACTGCAGAAAGCAAACTCGTGCTGAGACACTGGCACTGACTGCCTGATTTAATGGTGGGACTTCCCCCCTTCTCCCCATCTCAAATATCTAGTATTTTAATTTAAACAAGAACTATCTCATAGGATTCGTGCAATTTACCTTGTAAAAAGAGACTTTGAACAAGACTATAAATATACCTGAGTTTTTATGACATCAAGCTGCCTTGATTTACTGCAGTGTCTCTGCAACCCCGGGCTGTACTGCTTGTAATTCAAGGCTGCTCATTGTAATACATAACAAACATTTTACTTTTCTGGTTTCTGTGTGTGTGAAATGGTTAATTAATATGGATCCAAGATGAATCTTGACAGGTTTTTTATGTATATGCCAGTTATTTTTGTTAAGCTTAGCTGAACTCCTGTAGGGTCCAGTCTCAGGGATATTTAGAGAATTTTCCCAAGGATGTCTGTACTGCTTTGTCTGCATGAGTACTAAAGATTAATGTTCTTACTTTTCCTGTTAACATGTTGCCTGGACCAGCCAGATAATTTGAAAATTTTTAAGAAGCAGACATTTTGCAGTTTCCTTTGCTGCTGAAACGGTGGCTGTTGTATCACGGTCTGTATAATGCACTGGAATATAAACACATGCTTTAGACTGCTTAACATTTGGCTACAGATGATTTCCTTCTTGATATGGAAATAATAACTGGAGAAAAACAATGTGACTAATATTTCTCAGTGAAAGAAATAAGTGGCCAATGGTTCATGAAAGTATCAAGTGGACATTCGAATACTCTCTCCCTCGTTGTTTAGCATTTATATGAAGGCTGTGGATGTCATTCTGATCCTAGCTGACATTAGTTTGTGCTTTGTTAATAATACTGCTCATTTCAGTGTCTCAGTTGCAGGCATGAGACCAATCTTTATCTATTTGGACAAAACCTTTCATTATATACTTTTAGGTCTGCCATTTGCGTGCTATAATAGTTTTAACTTCTCAGCTGAGAAACTGTGTGGCTAATTTAAATATCTGCTATGGTATAGCTATAATTAAGTCTTCTTTGATTGAGACATCAGTCAATCCATACTTTAAGACTGCAAAGTTTAGTCTAATAAGAGACTAAGGGTTCTTATAGTAACATCTATGACTAGGTACATAATTTTTGGTTACCTGGGAAACTCGATCTCACTCAGCTGCAGGTCTGCAGGTCTGCTTATTCATAGAATCAGAGGATCACAGAAAGGTTGAGATTGGAAAGGACCTTTAAAGATCATCTAGCCCAACCCTGCTGCTGTGAGCAGGGACATCTTTCACTAGACTAGGTTGCTCAAAGCCCCATCCAGCCTGACCTTGAACCCTTCCAGGGAGAGAACATCCACAACGTCTCTGGGCAGCCTGTTCCTGTGTCTCTCCATCCTTATCATGAAAAATTTCTTCCTTATAGCCAATCTAAAGCTACCCTCTTTTTAGGTTAAGACTGTTAACCCTTGCCCTGTTGCTACAGGCCATGGTAAAAAGTGTCTCTTCACCTCTCTTATAAGCCCCTGTTTTGGGTTTACAGGGCAAGGTTTTTTGGTAGAGGGCAGGCTGCAGGGGTGGCTTTTGTGTGAAGATGCCCGAAGTTGTCCCCAGGTCAAATGGAGCCAGTTCAAATAAGTGTTTAAATATGAGAACAATAGAGTCAAAGTACATTTCAGCAGTCAAAGATCGATTGCCAAGTACTCTGATGATTGTCACTGACACTGTGAGAGCCTGAAGAGTTTCATAATTTTGTTCTTCTTAGGGTTTTTTTGCAGTATTTTTAGCTAATGGGGAGTTTTAGTCTCACTAAGCTAGCAACAATAAAGAGATACACTCAAAATTTACAAAAATGCTGACTATTTCTCCTAGCCTGTCTTGCAATTCTAAATGTTTTCTCTGTCTTCCAAAGCACAACATTCTGCAAGCTAAAAGCATGCAACACAACGAGCCAAGGGACCTGCAAGATACTCTTAATTGAGGTGTGTAACCTCGCTGTTCCCTTGTCCATCTGTTTCCTTAAATAACAGGCTGCCTTACAGGGGAAATGAAAAAAGGTGCTATGGCCAACCCTGACAACACATCTTGTTCTGTAGCTAAATTACTCAACATCAATCATTTAACATCCTTCTGTGGAATTCAGCCTAGGTAAAACTGTGGTTTCTCACTTGCTTCCAGTTAAAAAGGATTCCCATTATTCAGGTAATTCAGTTGAGAAAAACATTGTGACCACTCTAACCAAAGAAAATAATCAAACCTCCACTACTCAAACAAATCTGTTATTAAGCAACAAAGTCTCTGGACATGAAATGTCCATCCATAATGATTTATCCTTCTGGATACTTTGAAAATGCAGTTTACCTAGGAATTGTACAGAGGTATTGACCGTCAAATGATCTTTTTTGAGTGATCCTTTTTGCTCTTGCTCCTGTTTTCTCAGAGAAAGGGTTGAATGCTATGAGTTTCAAGTACTGAAATTTCAGTTTCATTGTGAATGCTAATATCAGGTTTACAGTTTTAGAGGATAAAAATATTCTCTTAGATAAAAAGAGAATCTCCTGGCAATGCTAAATGGTAATTGCAATGGGAATGCTAAAATTCCACGGTGAAGGAATACCTATTACCCTCAAAGTGACTATCAGCTGTAGTTGTTAATCACAAACAGGGGAGGTTTTTAACTGTTTCTGGTACAAAAGTCCCAGCTAGCTGTGGAAATGGAGCAAGGATCCCATTTCCTGTGTGTCCTCCTCGTTGTCTTGGATGCACTTGTCTTAAAATACCAGTTTATCAGCTTAGGTGGCATCGGGTCCCCAGATTTTTAGCTCTGAAGTGGACACAGCCTTTCCAGAAGACATCTCTAAGTACTAGCAGAGACTCATTTGTGCCTTTCTCATTCTGCAGGAGAAAGGAGGGAATTGAAGAAATCAGGAATAGGTAAATCTATAATCCCATAGCTTGGTATCAGCTCACATTAATTACAAGGCTGCTTTTATAAGCTGTTCTATTGAGACATTTTATCACTTTGAAGCCAAATGAAACATTCCACACATTTTTTTGAAGCAGCTAAGATAAAAGCAATATATTCTAGCTCTGTCACTAGCCAGCTCAGGACACTTCCATCTCAGCTAAACTTTTTTATGTTATCACTGAAGAGCTTATTCTTCCTTGGGTTACATAGTTTTAATTGATTTTACCGTATTTCACATCGATGTATTTTGCAGTTCTTTTCAAGTTTCCTCATTTTCTGTTCCTATTATCCCTTTATTCATCAGGTTCCTTTGTATTCCCACATATAGTTCAGAGTTCTAAAGACACTTTTCTCCAGATCTTTGCACTATCATCAGCTCATAATCAAATGATACCGAGAGATCTTATTATTACTGCTTCATACTGCTCACTGCCATGAGACCAATGACTTCTTTCATGGGTCTTCAAGGAATCCATCAACAAGTCTGTTTCCTTATACTGAGATCAAATGTTGGGGATTTGGTATAAACAAAAAATTAATATCTCAAAGCACTGACTACAAAGATTTGTGAAAAATTTACTTGGACTTTAATACAGTATCTAACTTCGAATGTCACAACAGGCCACATAAAAGCTGATCTTCCTGAGTACAATTCTGCTGAGCTAAATTAAGCTGAACCTGCCTAGAGAGGAACTAAATCTAATCTGAAGCTGCAATGTGAACACGAAAATGCATGACATGAAGCCCCGGTGTCCTGTTAACAAAGCTTAATAGCAATAGCTCATTTAATGTCCTAGATACACACCACAGCCATTGCCAAAAGCAAATCTAATTAGGTAGGCGAAGAATTCCTATAGATCTCTTCTCTCTTACTGAAGTGTAATAAACGAGAGTAGATCTTTGTCAGTTTGCTATATTAGTTTTTAAACTGGCTTCAGAATGCTGCATTCTGAAGTAGAAAGATCCAACAACAGTGGATGTCTATAGAATAATAAATGCCTCATTGTCTGTACCAGGTCATTACTGAGATCTTTATTAACATTGCAGTACATTTGAGCTGAGCCCTCTTCTGTGAATTGTGTGCAGACTGAAGCTTGAAAAATACAAGAAAGGAGATACATATATGTAAGCTTTGTAGACACCACACAGCCACTTGGCCATATTTGATTACCCCATGCAATTAATTAAAAGTAAATGCTGGCTCATATTCATCCCTTATCAGAAGTTCATTTGAATATCAAAGGGGATAAAATACAGAACTGCATCGTGAAACAGAATGGGCATTCAGTCTGGAAAATGCAAGTATTCATTAGGGTTGTATTAGGTCACGGCTGCAGGAAGCGTATTTAAAATGCAGAAGAATTGGAACGAATAGCAAAGTATTTTCGAAAGCTGATGTTACAAATCAAGATAAATGTCCTTCTAAACAAACAAAACCATGAGTTCCACAGACCTTAATGTATAACTCAAGCTTCGGCCAATTTGACTTTATTTCTGGAGATACCATTTTTAAACAGCACAACAAACAATGGCACAACTCCAGCAAGGCACGATGTGCGGGGGTGTGTGTGGCTCACAACACTGCTTCAGGAGGTCAGAAGTGTTCTGCCCAAGAAAACCCAGTCCAGTCCACTGAAATGGCTAGCAACTAACTGGATATTGCAGAGATCTTCACAAAAAAGGGAAACCCAAAACTTAGGTCTTTGGTGAAGGTGTTGGGTTGTGACTTGTGTGTCGTTTTATCCCCTGACCCCTGAAAAATGGTGCCTTTCCTGATTGCAAATGCTGGGAATTTTGCGGGGGAAATGACAACTGAAGTTGCAAATACTGGACTGCTTGTGCTTCATGAATGCAGCCCAAATGAAACACTAGAATTTCTATTTCCATGTAGGAGTGTAGGTATTTCCTGCTCTTTTTCTTGAAAGATTATTGAACGACATTACTGTTTTTATTAAGATACTTCTTGCCTTGAACTGCCTTGCACTGCAGGTCTACGGCTTCCCCAGTACCTTTGTTTTATCTCAGGAGGATGTTTCATGTCTCAGAATTATATGTTTGTGAACACAAATTTTCTCAGCATTTCTAACTAATGTTCTGACAAGCAATAGCAAAGTATGCATTTAAAAATATAATCACCTGATTAGACACATAGCATTCATCCCTCTTTGGATGCTCCAGCAAGACAACAATGAACTGTGAAAGGCTTTTGTAACAAAACTCTGCCTTCTGTGATAGATCAAAAAGTAGTTTCTGTATGAGATGTAGAGGATTATCTGAATTATTTGATTTATTAACTGCTTTGTCTTAAACTTTTCTTCCATGGTAACAAAAGTAAATGAGTTTATGTTTATTTGAATATATAATAACCTGCTTTAATTACTTGAAATGCAAATATAATGCTAATTTGCACTGAATAATACTGCAAACCCTAGTTGGCAAGTTGATTTTGGTCAGAAATTTGAGGTTGTGTCTGAGCTGTGGGAGAAACGGTGTGGGAGAATTCTGGTTTTTCAATCTACTTTTTTCATGAACACACACAATCCCCTTGGACATCAATAATTTTAAATTAAATGTTTTCCTTATTGGTACCCTGCTGACTTTTAGACTCTGCTGCTCCCAAATGAAATGTCAAAATGCATCTAAGTCTCTGTAGTTCAATCTAGTGCCAAATAATCAAAGTTTAAAAATTATATTCTAAAAATGTGGTTTCCTTCAGATCTTTGCATTCAAAGACATTTAGCAAAGTACTGAAATGACTTTCATATGCTCCCAAAGGCATTATAATTACCTAAGGTTTCTGTGTAAAATGTCAGTACGTGACCAATTTTTGTTACTCTGAAAGAGTCTCATTTGTAAATTAAAATAACGTAGTTGGTCTGGAATTATGTATCTAATATTTTTTTTTCCTTGAAATCATAAATCACATATTGTGAAGGATTAACTGAAATAGTATATTGAAGCAGTTGACTAATTTTATAGAGGAAATGAAGCATTATTCTGGGGAAATGTGCTATTTTTTTCCAATGCATTCTAGTCTTGTTAGATGTTTAAAGGTCTTAATTATGAGCAAAAGACAATGAAAGCAGTACATAAACCTAGTAAAGTTTCTCTGGTCTGTGGCGAACAAAAAAATGCTGAGAAAAAAGAAATCTGATTAGGCACGTTTGATGTTTCCAGATCATTCTGGAGTCAAAGGGTTTTTGAAATAAGAAATAACAGGTGAGCAATAACTGGGGAAAAAGTTGTATGGATTTTTAAATAGCTACAAATACGAAAGAAGTTGTTCTGCCTTCAGTATGATTTATACAGCCTCCTTATTTAATAGCACACTGTGAAGTAGCAAAGCTCCCATTGTTTTTTGAGATAGCTTTCCTTTTAAAGAAAATTCAACAACCAGGCTTTCACCAGGATGCTCAGGTTTCTCCACACACTCAGCATTGTTGGAAACATTGACAAATAAATTTCCAGGTAATCTTTAGCATATAAACTGAGTTTGTACTAAAAAAACACCCCATGTATGCTTAACTTAGTAACACAAAAGAATTTAGATTTGATGAAACATAGTTTAGCCAGTTCTAGTCTAGAAAACTACAGCATTATAATTATTATTTTACTGAAGCCCTTGATAGTCAAATCAGTTAATGATGAAATTGTTATCCTTGGTTATTATTATTAGTCTTTGGCTTAAATCATGCTTTCAGTAAAATCCTATCTACCTGTCCAATGATTTTTCAGGGTCTCTACCAGCAGCAGATTAAGGTATAAATAGGCTTAATAAGCATTTCAGATCTTGATACCCAATGCAACACTCTGCTGTCCTTCCCAGAAAGTCCACGTGAAGCTTAAGGAATCAAACTTTCAAACACCTGTATTCAGAAGGCAAAGATTAGCAGCTTGCTGCATGCTCATAACGGTTGATGAGCTGTTCTCCTGAGAGCTGATGTGTTATTTCGAGTGCTGAGCTAACTAAAAGTGTGATTATATATCACACCTTTATTCTAGTGACTGTGCTGAGTAGTGGAGGTAGCTGAAATTCTGCTATACCTCACAGAGAAGAAATAGGTTTTGTCTTACTCAGTCCTCCCACTTCCTGCAATAAATGCTTTAAAAACATTGAGGAGCTGTAAAGTAGCCCCACAGTAACTTGCTATAGCTAAAGTATATTCATCATCTCAGAAAAACTATTTTAAAAGCTGAACCATCACAATCTTTTGTTTATCCCGCTGGTGTAGCAATATAAAGGAAGGAACTAGTACATCATTTAGGGACATCCACTGCTCAGTTTGGGAAGAAGGTTCGATGCACATGCCAAACAGCTGTCCTTGTGCAAGCAGATCTGTAGTGAAGGGGAGAAGTGTGTTTCAAACACTGATCTTCTTTCCGTTAGCGAAGCTGATGTTTCCTTTCTGAAAGTATTATAAATATGCCATAGTTTGCAGTAATCTACTCTACCTATTTTGAATCTTGCTTCCTGCACCAATCTGACAAACCTTAAAGTTGGCAATCTTTCCAGTTCGGACTGAGCACTGTTGAAAAATACCTTTTGTGATCTTTATACCAGAACTACAGCTAGTGCAAAACTTTTCCTAGCCCTTAGCAAATATCCTGGCAACTGGCTAAAGAGTCAGGCCATTGGATTTTCTTCCAGACCCTTGACTATTTTTTTTTTGGCTACATTTTTGGGCAGTATATGGTTAGTATTCCTGTTCCGGCTCCTCTTTAGCTTCAGTGCTCTCTGTCTTATATAAATTATATTTGACAAAGCTTATTGTGCAGAAAATGGATTATGGCGATCCTATGATTTTGTAATGAAAATTCCCATGCCATCTTTTTGTGGTGGAAAGGAGCCTACAGCGTGCTGGGAGCACATCTAACAGATACCACTTGGCCTTTGGACAGAGGCTAGCTTTTTCTCCCTTCTGCACACGTCTTGCTACAGAATTCATTTAGGGATTAGTTACAAATCTTCCCAGAATTTCACCCCTAGGGAACTTTCAGATCCAGTGAGATTTGGGACCTCTACTTTTTTGGTGGTAGCAGCCAGGGGACAAGGACTATGACTGAGTAAGATGCTTCTTATGCTTGGACAACAAAATTAGACAGAATTCTCTTTTTAAGCATCAAAATAAACTTTGTGCATCTTGCCCAAAGTGCCATTCCCAAGGCTGTGTAGAATGTGGGGTGAGGAAATGCTCAGCCCAGTTCAGCTAATTCCTTCTCCTCAGATGGGGCCCTTCCTTCATGTTTCCAAGTGTTAATGCAGCAGTAATTACTTGAGGAATTATGTTTGCCTTGATGCAAATATCTTTGAGACTGCTTTTTTCCCCCATCAGTTCTTTCAGATCAGTCCAAAGGACTGAGAATGACTTGACCCAGTTCAACCCATCTGTGTGAGATGGAAGGACTAGCTTTAGCTGACTGCTAGATGCATGATATCAGCAAGAGCTCCATCCTCTAGGATCTCAGTATAAACTATGTATAGCTTCAGCATGCATTGCACTTGGTTTTGTTAGGTTTCCATGAATAAACCCCAAATGTCTTCTCTTCCCATCACTTTCCCTCCTCTCACTCTTATTTGCCTCTTTTCTTGCCCCCCCTCCTCAATATATGCACATTCCTGAGACCATCCCAGCATTTGGACTGAGACAGCTTTAAAAGGATCTGAACCTGCATAGTGTCAACAATTTCAAATAAGACAAACAGAGGGGAAAGTATGCATCTAGAAACACACTCCTGGATTGCATAAGGTTTGAAAGAGATGGGGAAAACGGGCAGAAGACTGAAGCATGAAATATAATGTTACTAAGTGGAAGGAAATATTTTGGTTTTATCGTCAGCTCCTCATGATACTTAGCAGAAGAAGAGGTCTAAAAATAAACTGCTGTATTAGGGATACAGAAAATGTGTAAGGAAGAAGGACTTAGCTCAAACTTGTTCTAGAAACATAAATAAATAAATAAATAAGGCCATTAAAGAAGACGGGTGCAGTCATCAGCAAACCTCTGACATTAACTTTTATGAAGCAGTTAAAATTCTCACTGCAGCTCGAAATTTGCATATGAACTATGACCAGTCATTCACTCAGAAAACAATGTGAGATAAATTTACAATTTAGCTCGTGCTCTGTATGGCTCAATCCAAATTAATCAAACAATATGCGATAAATTTCATAGACTGTTGAGCTTTAGTTCTGGTGATGTAAATCACAGCTGGGATTGTACTACGGAGAGATATGCTACTGGGCTGAAAGCAGAAAGCCAGAGCTTGTTCTGAGTAGCCAGGTTTCAGTGTAGCCAAAACCACAGTAGAGACGTTAAAGAGTTGTGGAAAAAACCTCAAAAACTTATTGCCTTCAAAAAACCTCCCCTAAACAGCAGCTGTGAAACTGCCTGTTTGACCCACCCAGACCAGTAAAATTCAATAACTGAACTAGAAAACTAAAGAAAGCATTCCCTTGGGAGTTTTCTTTTCAATGGTTTTGATCAGGGAGAAATTATACTTCTGATTCCAGGTTGGAGCAGAATAAAAGACTAATCAAAGTTTACATTTTACATGAGTGACTTTACCTGTAATGAAGCATATTTCTGTTCCAAGTTCTACGTGTGGGGTGTACCTCATTTGCAGTTAACTTTTGCTGCACTATAGGATTGGGTTTATGGTACTGAAAGATTGATGTTCTGTAAGATTAAGCTTTGGAGAAAGTGAGGGCAACCAATTCCTTTCAATCTAACTAGTGACAGGAGACCTCTGTAGACCAAGCATGAAAGACTGTTGGTAGGCTTCAATAACAAGAAGCTCACAATCACTCAGGCCTTGAAAAGAAATGATGGCTCACAGAAGATGAAGGTTGTTGTGAAACCCTTTGACCCAAAGGTTAAGTTCTGGTCTTTTCCTGTTTATCTCTGAGGAAGGGAACTTCAGCTGAAGGACTCATGTCCCCATAAGCACACTAAAAACAAAACACAGCTTTGGGAAAAGTGACTCAAAATGATCTCAAGCTCAGTTCTGGTTGCACTGGCCCAGTAGTTGTTAAGAAATCAGTTCAAACATTACAAGAAAAAAAAAGAATGAAATAAAACTCAGGGAACAACACTTGAGAAAAGTCCTAAGAACGATGAAAGGAAAGGGGAGGGGAAAGCACAGAAAATAGAAAGTAAGAAGAGAGAAGATGCAGCATGTACTTAAGGATTTGTGCCCAAAGTCCTTTTTCTTTTGTCACCTTGCATTAAATCCACTGACCACTATCTTGGTACAAAAGCAAATCAGCAGCTGTGCCTCTTTGCCTATCATTAGAGAACTCCCTCTGATGTTCTCAGAAGCAACTCATTTAGCCTGCCTTGAGCAAATGTCTCGTTAATAATCTGCTTTGTTTTTGTTGGTTGGTTCATTAAGCTCATGCATGCATAAAGTTG
This sequence comes from Chloroceryle amazona, assembly GCA_027560015.1. Lineage (NCBI taxonomy): Eukaryota > Metazoa > Chordata > Aves > Coraciiformes > Cerylidae > Chloroceryle > Chloroceryle amazona. The sequence continues at coordinate 44,381 of JANHFX010019733.1, forward strand.
CTGTTGCTGCAGATCATGTGCAAAGCCTTTCTATAGGAAAGCTTTTTGAACTGTTAAAACCCTTATTAATTCAGGAAAATGCTACACATTTCTAAAATCTTACTTCATTGAGGCAATTGATTAGCAGTTTGTTTGGGGTTTTTTTGGTTGGTTTGTTTGTTTGTTTTCTTCCACAGCACGCTTATTGGCTTTTCAAATTTTCTGTTTGAAATCGACTTTCCACTGTGAAGACGTCTTTCCTAACAAATCCTTCTCTCTGCTCTTTCCCCATCTCTTTTTATTTGCAACATGAGCCCTTGGGGATGGGAGCTGGGATACCAAGTTGCTGGGCATGGCTGTACAAGTCTCTTCTTGCTTTGCCTGAACTGCATTCAGAATATAAACCAGATGTAAGTAAGTGTGTATCCATAATTCTAAACTCCTTTATCATTTTCTGCATTGCAAAACTGAATCAAACTGTTGTGTGTGCTTCGGGAATGTTCCATCTCGTATAAAAAACACTTGTGATGACATTAGTAAGGGTGGAGAAAAAAAAAGAAAAGGGGGAGTGAGAAAATGACTCTCGTGAGAGAGTGCTCTGGCTTTCTAAGCTGTAGGGACATCCTGGGGAAGCGCTTTCAGTCCCTCCTACAGGCTCTGTCACACTTCAGATAAATTGCTAGATATTTGATAGTGCATCAGCTGGAATAGAACAACAATGCAAATGGCCTAACAGCCAGGCTGGAATCATTTATGTGGTCTGGCATAATGACTATTTAAGTATTTTTATACAAGAGGAAATGTATAAGCAGAGACTGTGACAGCTCTGCCTCAGAATATCTAAATGGCTGGTGATTAAGACATTCATGCAAGAAGTGAAGTATACGAGCTCAAATTCTGGTGCTGTATCAAGCAGAGGCTTTGAACTAACTTTTTTTTTGGCCATGTGAATTTCTTCTATTCTCCAAACTATCCCATTTCTAGGACTGAAAGAGTTGCTCTCTTTTTCCATTGCACTGTTCTAGTCTCTACAAAATTGAGGTGTGTGCTTGAATACGCTCACAGTGAGGGTGGGATTTAGCCCAAGTCTGTGTGAGATGCTCAAAGCTGAGGCACTGAATACAAGCTGATGACATCAGCTTTTCCTGTGGTTCTTCTTTAAATTTAGCTTTAAAAATATTTATCTAGATAAAATTATTGAACAAATATAACCTGAATTCAAAAAGTAATTTACTTGTACAGAAAAGTAATTTTTGGCCACTTTTAGTGTTCAAAACCAAAAAAAGAGAAACCTCAGATGTAGTGCCAGGAGGTGTTCAGACAGAGGTAAGAGGCATGTTGTTAAGAGGTGAGATAGAAAAGATATGAGGAAAAGATAAATAACCCCTTTGTGGTGCTTATGGCATTTAACCTGATTGCGTGTGCAGGCATTTGAACAGCAATTAGTATCAACTCCCCCTCTTAGCTAGGCTTCCACTGCTCTGTTAGTGTTAGCTGAGCAAAAGCTGCTTCTGCCTGAAGAAATCGTTCCTTCATTGTGTTTCTGGCAGATTATGGCTGGGTTCTTCCTCAGCCAAATGTGAGGGGAATACTAGCAACAACCCGTGGCCTCTCACACTGCCCCCAGAAAGAGCATCAACGCTGTGCTAGCTCCTTTGATTAGATACTTGGATTACCTAATAGTTATTATTTTATTCAATTCATAAGGTATTATTCAATTATTATTATATTCAATTTTCCACTACATTTGTAACATAAATCCAAAGAGACAGGACCACACACAACTCTAGGTCGGACTGGAACTCACTAAATATGCTCCGTGGAGAACTTCAGCAGAGGTTATTTTTCAAACTTCACACTGCTTTTCTGGTATAACAGTTTCAAAAGTGTCTGAGTCGTGTGAAGATTTGCGTCTTGGTGCTGCTGAGTATAAATGCAATTTCAGCTCCTAAAGCTTTTAAGCAGTTTTGATAAAAAAAAGCTGCCTTTTTCTTCCATGTCTTTCTGTCTCATTTTATTAACAAACAAACAAATTAATGAGGCTTGTAGTTTCAAATAAAAAGATAAACTCTTGCAATAACACCTGAGAATTTGAATGGCAGGACTGGATCTCATTATTTCAGCCATTCTTGCTATGTTCACTTTTCAATCCTCAAGTTCATTTAATGCAGTTGGAGTATGAGACAAAAAAAAGTTGTGTTCTGATTTTCTAATTTACCAGTTCACCAGTGCAGACTTCATAGACTCACTGCCTTCAAAGTAATGGAGTGGAATTCAATATATATTGTATCTTCTTTTAAAGGGAATATAAATAGCATGAAAACTGTATTTGCTCGTTTCTGATGCTCAGATTTCAAAATCCTGCAGCCTAGGATAGATGGCATCAGTCCACCCAAGAAACAAAGCTCCTTACATAGTTTCAGACACAATATGCAGCATGGAAAGTCTCCTTTTGGATTTAAAACCAGTTAAAGGGCTTTCTTTCCAAAAAGGCTATGAATGAACGTGAAACTATTGATAAATGTCTACAGAGAAGCACATTGCAGAGTGCCCTCTGAATGAGCTGGTTCAGCACATTTCTTGAGTTGATGTATGTTACACGATGAAGAGCTTCTGCAGAAAACTATGGATGCAGGATCTTCCACCCCAGGCGATTTCAGCGCACGGTGAATTCATGAACGAGGCAGCAGGTAAATGCTCCTGGTGCTGCACTTTATACATGCCCTGGGATACTGGTAAGAGTGTGCAATTAGGTAGCAACCTTCCCATGAAGCCTGGTGAGTTCTGGTCTTAGTTTGAGGAGCTGAAAGGATTAACTAAAGAAAATGGCAAGTCAGGGGAGAAAAGAAACCAAGCAGAATGGTGGAGACACCCAGCAAGATGTACAGTGGGAGCAAGAAAGCTGAGGGCAGGGGAACCAGTACAACAAAACCTGAAACCACCAGACAGCATTTGGGTGTGAAGGGAGATCAAAACTGAAGAGAAGAGAATTTCGTTCAGCACAGGATTTATTTTGGGAGTATGGCACCAAAATGCATGTATCTCTATGTCTATGTGTGTATATCTCTCCCCATACAGAATTTCTTTCTTGTGAGACCTACATGAATACTTTTTTTTTTTTAGTTAGACTCCTGAAGGCCTTTTCCAACCTAAATGATTCTGTGAATCTATGATAACAGAGATATATTTCATCTCCCCTTAATTCTATCTAAGGGGAGCAAAGAGTCATGCACCAAGCATGACCTCTGTCTTGGAGATTTTTTTTCCCTTCCAGTATTTCTGGAAACTGGATGTGCTTTAATTTCTGAGAAATCTAAAGATTCCCGTGCAAATGTTCTTCTCTTTCCCAAGCTTCTTTGTTTCTTCATTATTTCCAAGTGTTCTAATAATGGGAAGTTCATTCCAAGGCTTTCCCTGTAAGTGTTCTGACCTCCTCAGGGAGTTGTTGTTACTATCAATGTATATCCTACACTGTAAATTGCAAGGATGGTATTATGGGTACTTTTTCTACCCATTACAATTTCCTTTGACTTG
>JANHFX010019734.1:0-106748 GCA_027560015.1 Chloroceryle amazona
TTACAATCCGATCTGCTGCTGAAAGAGGCCTCAGAAATACAGCGTTTGACACAAAAGCTAAGTAGGCTTCTTCATGACCCCCTTCTTTGCTCTTGTAGAGCTAGAATTTGAAGGATTTTCATTTTACGGGAAATACAAACTATTGATTTTTCTCTCTAATTCAGAATGAAAAATAGATTTTTGGATTCCTAGAGAATGGAAATTCTGTCTTTCATCCAACATTTAGCATAAAGACCAGGGAGAAAATTCCCACTTGTTCTATTAACCTCAATAACATTCTGAATATTTACACCACCTAGGGCACAGCTTCCAGCATACTTGCTCCCAGTAGTCATTCTAGTGCTCGTTGTACCTGAGGATAACTCACCAATTGATTGAACAGTAATTTCAGAGCAGGTCCTTCTTTTCTCTTCTCCCATCTGCTTCTTTTGTCACTTAGCGTTTTCTCCTTTCTTCTTATTTTCTGTTTGCCACTATCCTGTGATCAGAATATTGCTGAACTGGTAACCTGAAACTGTTGAATTAACTTACTGAGAGGAAGAAGATTGAGAGAATATTTGTGTGTGCCTGTTTATACTAAATGCATAATGGTCTGACATAGTGTATATATACACACAGGAACCTCTTGGGGTAAACTCTTGATAGATCTACAAATACTTCCAGACCACACATGCACCTCTGTGAAATCTGTTCAGGATATTGTTATGCTTTTTGTTGTGGGAGGTAGGGGTAAGAAAGCTTAAAAACTGTGTTTCCGTAAAAATGAATTTTGCTTTTTGTGGTGCATACACTCTTCAACATTCATCCCGTAAGCAATGGATCTGTGAAAACAAATGTGTGAGTTTTCTTTGCTGAAACATGGTAAGCTGCAGGTATATAAAACTACAAGAAAAAAAATCCATGTGCTGATATATTAAAATAGAAATGGTAGTAACTTTATTACTGACACCCACATTTTATTTAAATAAGGGAGGTTAGATTTAATAATTAGTTGTATACCACTGTATTATCTTTAATCAGAAATGAAGTCTCTATAAAATAGGATGAAATGATTGTAGGTATGTGAAAGGTGTTTTCACCGGTAAAATAATACGGCTTAATATCAAAGATGTAAACCACCAGTGTACAGTCTTCTAGATAAGATGTCTTTATATATAGTCCAGGTGCTTTATTCATTTTCTTGTTTGCTGAAAATCACATTGTATCATATTTCCAGAACAGTGGGTAAGCTCTTAGTATCTAATACCTGTCAATACTCATGGGTACAAATGGGGGAACACATTCTCATGAACCGACTTGCACTTTAAAGATCAAAATGCATTCAGTTTATTTTTTTGAGCATACACTGCATCAAGCTCTAATTTTTATTAACATTTCTCTTGATTTGCTCTGACTACTGTGATTGGAAATTAATTCTTAGCAACTTTTTGAGCAGAAATAGAAAGTAAATATAACTGAGCTTAAAAGTATTCATAGCAACAGGAGAGCAAAACAACAAAGGCACAATACAGACCTAAAATAAGCGATGACTATAAAAGCAGTGATACCTGTAGCAGAGAAAGATATTTTCTTAGTCCCTGCTCTGCTCTTTATTTGTGATTTGTGCATATGTGTGTACACACAAACATCTTTTAAACTTTGCTGCACTCACTTTAATATTCATTTTTTCCCCTTAGTGGAAGCAAACATCAAAACAGTATTACGCTCTTGTCCTTACATAAATTTGAAAACCAAGTATACCCCAAAGTGATGTTTTTCTTTTCTTGTTATCATTTTGCTTCAATATTTTATTCATGCAAAGTGGCAAGCAGGTTAGTAGGTATAATGAGCATAGTTAACTCCAAGTATCCATTTTCTTCTCTGTCACAATATTCCCTTTCTAGTCCAGGTTTAGTAGCCACATTATAAATGAAATATCAGCCTCTTATCTGTGGCCAAAAAAACCACCCCACAATAGAGAGTAAAATACCCTTTAACTGATTTTAGCTATGCTGGAATTTCAAGTTACGAGCCAAAAGCCTGTTCTTGAACTCCCCATCCCTTCCAAGTGTTGCAGAGCCTTGTCAGAAAAGCTGCACACTGCATAATTGCAAACTAATGAACCTGCTTCCTTTCTTCTCTGCTTTTAAACATAATTTTCAGATATTACCCTTCTGTCTGCTTCTTTCCTTGTATTTTCAAATTCTGCATCTCCAACCCAGTACCCTGCAAATTTTTCTGAAGTTTATAAGCGTGTCAGTGCATTTCTTTTTGAACTCTTGCAATGTGAATATAAAGGTGAAAATTCTCAATTGCAATTAACAGAACATTTTAGCTATAGAGAAACAGTAAAATGGACATTAGATAAAAGTGCTCAAAAAGAATTAAAATATCCTTGTAAGGTATGTAATATAATACCTAACTGATCCTTCACACTACAGGTCAGGTTTGGATTTCTTCCCGTTTTTTCCCTGTGTGTGTGTAACTCAACAATAATGCTAAAGTTAACACTTACCTGATGAGCTGCATAAAAACCCATTGACAGATCATATTTACACAAGGATGTGCCAAGTTCTTATCAAAACTATATTCAGTGCCATGTTTAGGCTGAGAATTTGAGAATTGACACTTAACCATATTCCTTGAAATAATCTATATTCAAGTACCAAAATATTATATAGTTTGGATGCTATATATGAAAGTTTATTTTGACAGGATTGTTGCTAAGTTGTGAATTTCATGGTGAAATTTCAAGATGTGTTTGAAATACAGAATTTAAACAACCTCAAACCGGTATCATAAATACTGCCATCTCTCATTTAGTCAAGCAGTACTTTTTCTTTCCTACACAAGTGTATTTAAACACAAGAAAAAGAAACCAATTTATTTCAAAATCTATAGAGAAATGTCTGCCTATATACTTCTCTGAAGCTTTACTAGCTTTCTGTGGAATAGCTGCATATGGAAAATTAAAGTAAATTACTCTTTTTCTGTTTCTTTGGTGAAGTGGCAAGGACTGCTTCTGGACTAAAAATAATGTATGTATGACCCATGAGGTGTGAATAAGGTTTCTTGTTTGTTTGTTTGTTTTGTTTTGCTTTTTTAAGATGTCCAGATCTTGTATATGTCTGCACTATTTAGGGAATAAATTAAGTTTAGGCTTGTTTATTATCTATTTTATTGGGGTACATCAAAAAAACAAAGTATGCAGACTTCCTCTGGTAGCATTCATTCTTCAATACCTGCAGCCTAACCCATATTTCAGCTAATTTGGTGAAGTTGGAAAATCAATTCTGTTTTACAAATACTAATGCTGTGATCATTATCTTTGCTCTAAGGGCTTACATTTGAACACAGCATAATTCAGATTAATAATGCATATTTAATAAATGCTAACATAAGTACCAAGGAAGCACTTTGGTTTCTAAATGAATCTCAGCATACGGTTGTAATATCTAATCAATAATTAATTATAAGCTAGTTGACCCAGTAGACTCTTGCTACTTGCACATATTAAAAAATAAGAATCTGGTAAGCAGATTGGAAAACTAGAAAATGTAATGTATAATCTCTTTTTGTACTTTCTCTTCACTTAGGCCCTAGATTAAGATTTATTTAGTGTTCAAGAGCCCTTGCAACTACATACATAAAATTAAAAAAAGATGATAAATCACAAATATGGGGGCAAGTAGACCAAAGCAATGCAATGTATATGTGACCCACGATCCGGTTAACATCCAGCCAGGGACATGGTCTCTGTACAGTGGATTAAGTTGTGAAGCAGCCTTTATATGTATGACAGTGACTAAAGATGCACAGGGCACCTTATTATTCCTGCGTTGGCCATTGGTGCCATCGCTTGTAAGGAAAGGTGATGCAAGGACAGGCCTCCCAAGGTTGTTACACTCCTTTCTTTCTACACGTGATATATGGTGGATGAGTATCTGCCAGTGCTGAACAACTCCAGGTAGCTTGCACGTTCCATGCAATACACCAGAAATGGCATCCTAGCAACAATGCACTGTTAAGAACCTGCTAACCATGTAAACCATAACAAAGACTGATGAGTAACCATATCCAACCATACCTGTGGTGCAGAGCGCCTGTGCAGGTGCCTTTTCATGGCAGATTGTAAAGTGCTGATGGGTGACCTCAGTGGAAGTTGAGTTGCAGCTCCAGAGCTATCCCTATTGTTGGGACAGCATCTGACTTTGACTGTAACCGGTAATGAGGAAGAGCAGGCAGAGAAAAGAATTGGATTAATATGTTAAGAAACTGCCAGTAATTGAAATAGCTAAAATATTTCAACAATGAAGGTGACACTATACAGGGGACTAACCAAATATTTATGTTACTTAAGCTGCAAAATTGTTCCAGATCAAGGCTCTGCATCACAGCTGTTCCAGGCTTTGATTCACTTCCTGCTCATCACATCACTCTGCTGTTTGCTTACCAGCTTTATTATGCTTGTTGCCACTCCATTTTGGGGAGAAAAACACTGGATTTTTTAGTTGTGAGGTTTTGGTGTGTTTGGTTTTTTATCACTGAATCTGTATCTTAACTAAGCTGTGACAGAAACAGAAGTACATGGAAGCAGACTATGGCTTAGCTGGCCTTAGCTCTGTGGAGAAGCTGTTGTGCACAAAACCCACCTGTAATGGTTCTATATTTCTGCGAACCAGACAGGTTTTGTAGTGACAAGAGTTTTATTCCCTTACGGAAATGTTGCAAAACAAAAAATGACCAAAATTTTGTCTCTGTTTCTGCACTCCCTTTTAAGACTTTATACCTAATGATATTATCTGACCGGATTCTCTGATGGAAAGAAATACACGTTAATTGCTATTGCTTTTAGATTACACATGTGTTGTATATATGTATGAGAGAATGCCCAAGAGCCAAGCAAACAGAGGGGCAAAGAAATATTGCTTGAAGAGGATCAAATCTCAGTAGATCAGACAGGCCATCCCACCTGAAGCATCCTGCTGACCGCCCCTCTCTGAGGTGCGATCAGGTGTTGGTATGTGCCAGCATCTGCACAGATGCTCAGCTGGAGGAATTGCAAGAAGTGTCTTCCTTGTGGCGAGGATGGCTAACTTCTACAGCATTTGGCCACTCCTGACTGGAAAGGTTTCTCTGTTGTGCACTGTCAAGTTGAGGTTAATGCTCGGGCCTTTCATTTCTAGCAAACAGATCTACCATACTGGTGGAAGAGTAGACCCTATTTCCCAAAGAACTGTCCTCATTTCAAGCACATGAAGGCTGGGAGCATGGTTCTCTGAGGAGCAGCAGTTTGTGCCCCTTTGACCCTGAGTTTGGTAGTGCCTCCTTTTGCCTAAGCCTGGACTAGCTGCCGCAATGAAGACCTTGACATTTAAAAGCTAGATATTTACATATCTAGCCGTACTTTCTTACAAGGTCAAAGGAGTTTGGTTTTGTTGGGTTTTTGTTTTGTTTTTTAAAGCGATGAACTGTCATTATAAGTAACTCCAGTTTTAATATGGTTACCTCTCATTGACTCTTCTATCAGCAATTTTCCACAGAGGTGCACTCAAAACATTACTTGTGACCCTTAAGAACCTTAAAGAATACATGACGACTTTTTCCCCAAGTGACAATCACATGCTTGCTTATACAGTTGAGTAGAATTAGATGCATTAGCAGTATTAACAAAAGCCTTGAATTTTACCCCAATAGTTCAATAACAATGCACATAATGTCGCTAATATCTGTCTTTAACAGCATTGTCTCCTATGGTGGTGATTTCAGCAAACTTGGTGTACTGGCCCATGGTGGATTCCACCCTGTAGGAAACCCCTGTTGTTTTGCTGGGCTTGTCTGAGACACAGGGCATGCTTACCTCCTTCAATTTTTCTGACTGCAGTGTTTGATACTACTTAGGTCAATTTGTACGTGGCTTAGATGAGAGATTCGAGCTTTGAAAAGTAGGTTGCAGGCTTGTGGTCAAGATTTAGATTAAAGATAATGCGTTTGTGATTTTCTTAGCGGCTTAATTTCAAGGTTCTAGTTTGGCAAATATGAATGCTATGAACCAGGTCTATTCCTAAGAGAGATGGATTCTAGATCCAGACTTTCAAGAAGTTCAGAAAGAAGGAGGCTCTTTGTCATATTCTGCTTTGAGTTCTCCTTTGCAATTATTATTGATAAGCATGTACATGAAAAACAAACAAAAAAATAATTAAAAAAACACACGAAAACACAAACAAAACCAACAAAGCAATACTGACCTGCATGGGCATATTTCAGATAATTATTATAATCATCTCAAAATAAACCTCTGACAGCTGCATCTCTGATGCAGTATCGCATGATGCTGCCTTGGCTTTTGTGTCTGTGACAGGGTTGTGCTTCTGTATTCCTCAAACAATGGGCTGTTACTGAAGTCTTGCTTTAGTAAACAGACAGTAGTTACATGTTAGTAGATGTACTGTGCTATATGGATTGCTCCTTTTGCACTTAATCAGCCATGTTTTGGCAACTTCCTACTCGTACAGTAAGAGCAGAACTGACGAAGAGTTTACTTATTCATTACATTAAGGATGCAGCAAAATGATTGATGTGTGATTTAACAGTTTATTATTCTTCATTAAAAATGTAATAGAGCATTAACAGGGTTTTGTTCTCAAAGGTATTACATGTTGAGAAAAGAGAGGCAGGCTAGAACAGAAAATAAAGCTGTACAGGTTTGTATATTTTTAAAGTTGCATGAGAAATCATATTAGCTCATCCCAAAGCCTCATTATGCAGTAAAACAGAGTTAATGAGAAGTCAACCCTACTGCTCAGAGGTCTTAAATTTTGGCAAATCTCAGCTCATCGTCAGTTTGGAGATGCATAAATCTGAGGTTTGGTCTCTTCCTCTGTAGCTTCTACAGCTTCTACACAGCTTTCTAATTAGTTGCTCCAAAATAGCAAGCAAGTACATTGTCCTCATTATCAGTAGCGTTTCTGGCTATGTTTGATAGTTTTACTCCAAAATTTTTCCTTTGTTTTTGTTCCTGCTTCTTAGATCCAACGCATTCTTGTGAAAAAGGACACAGCAAAATATAATTAATTTATATTTCTTATTTTCTACTTATAAATTGTATAGAAGTAATTAGTGAACTTGTTGCAGGCATGAGGTGTTATAGGGACAATAACAGACAGTGCTATAGATGCTGCAGTTCAGAAAATAGGCAACTCGTTAACCCTTTGCACTCTCTACATAATACAGTTACCCAGTTATGAAACACCTAATAATCCTTTATTGCCTTTTGTTTACTTATAAAGCAGGATCAGATTCCTTATGCTTAAAATAGAGAAAATATATTTCTTAAATGAAAGAATAATTACAATAAGGTATCCTGACTCTTTCGTTTAGAGCATTACATGAAATAATTCACTATCAAGCTGTTAAGATTGTTTGGTTTTTGTGACATCTGAATAGAACTTCTTTCCATTAGATGCACTACATGGGCACAAACAATCCCCATTTACATTAGAAGCCTAAACCAGCTGGCTTTGTTATATTTTGGTGCACCACAGGTGCAAAGACTTTGGTTCTGACTGGAAGCATACATTTTTTTTTAAGAACTTTTTTTTCTGTCATATGATTTCCATTTGCAGGTTTTTCCTTGAGAACCTGTTAAAAAAAAACGCCCTTCAGAAACATGCAGAATAGTGAAACATTCAAGCTTTGCCTATAGTAATAAGAGAGGGAAGAAAAGACAGCCACCCCTTTTGGAAGTATTTCTCACATGGTTTGTACAAAATGCTTTTTTTTCAGGAAGGAAAGCGTATTCTGATCCCAGACATTTCTCTTTTTCCGGCAGACTAATTTCAGTCTTCTGTGAGAGACTATAAACCAGTTTTGCAAAGGTCAGCAAAGGAAAGATATGAAGATATGAAGTCCTGTGCTTCATATTGTGCATTTGACAGTGATCATATTTGATGTGAGGGCAGGAAATAAAAAAGGTTTCTGGCAGGTAGGATGGGCTGGAGGTTCGTGGTTAAGGAGCCCTTTGGATATTTATCACAATTTGCCCTTAATTTTCATATTCAGGAATACCTCCTCAAAGCAGTCAGCAAAACAATCGCTGTAGCTGAGAATCAAAAGTAAATATAACTCTTCAAGGTTAAAAAAGGAGTTGGTCTGGTCATGATACTTTATAAACATATCCTAAAACTCACAATCAAAGTATGAGATAAAAATAACTCTCTGCTAGAGAACGGGAGCCTTGATCCATCAGTTTAAGGAAGTGTATTTTACTTTCACACAGATGAAAACCAAGCAAAGGAAAAAAAACCACTTCAGTGGGGTTTCTATTGTGCTGGACATCTTTCTGTGGTGTGCTAGGGCTTTCATTAGGACTGCAAGAAGCAAAAAAGCAGAAACATGAATGAGTCATTTACAGTGAATGTGTTACTGTCTTCCTTTCTCATTCCTCATAGCTCACTCATTTGGATGATACATAGATATATGTATTTTTTGCTGCCTTTTGTGTGTGTCAACTAAACGCAAGGGAGCAGAATCTCCAGTTTTGCTCCCTGTATCTCTAATTTGAAAATTCAGGAAGTTCTGTTGAGCTTGCAACAACCTATTGAAAATTAGCTCATTTGTATGAGCTGAATCAAGCACTAAAATGTCAGGTGTGTTCCTTTTCCCAGCATCGTTGCTAATCTATAGTTTTCGGAACTGAAGAGAAGTGGTGTATAATGAAGATGTCTACTGTGCTCTGTATCATTAGCTATTCCTTATTACAGTCAGCCATCTATTCATCCTTTCTGGATGTACTCATGAATAAGATGCATTACAAACTGATGTTCTGTTTTTCCCTCATTAAGAATCTGATATCTTTTTCAGCAACACTGAAGAGGAAACGATTTGCGTTCTGTTCTCTGTGTGCATTTTATAACCCATAGAAAATTAAAAATAAACAACAATATGTACAGTGATTTCATATACTTTCTTCATATAAATTAGAAGCATTTCCAAAAAGTATGTCAGAGCTGATTAATGTATGCTAGAAAATACCCTAGCAGCAACTGGAATGCTTCTTTTATAACTGATTCATAGCATGTCTGATGAACAAACATGTATCAGATAGATATATTCTGCACTTAATGCTTCAGTGTGACACAATTATTCAGGTTCTCCTCAGATCTCTTTCCTTTAAATCTTCATTTTTCGGGGGATTTCCAGTTCAACAGATGTATAATGTATAGAAATAAAAGTATTTGTCAGTACACTCAGTGGAAGGTTGGAATGATCGGTGACTAAGGAGGAGGTATAAAATTGAGCTTCATATCTGATCAGGAAGCCCATTCACAGTCGTTTAACTGCATTTCATTTCCGGTGCTTTTCTCGCTCTGAGTGGAATACAAACTCTTTATTCTAAAGGAGTGTTTTGGTTCTGAGGCGATTTGGTTGGTTGATCGGTCAGTTTTTACCTCACCTCACTCCAAGTAACTCCACAGGTACACTGGGATGCCACTAACAAAGATTAAATGTCTGTAAACGTAAGGTTTAGATTACTAGATTTGCTTGGCAACCAATTGCAATTGCCTGTCTGTTCAATGTCCAGATCAGAACAGGACCTGCGGTCCTCACTGTTTAGGTGCAGATATACTTGACAGGTGGAAAACTAAAATGCACTTGCCCACCTGAGAATGATTTCCTACTTGAAGGAGGTAGTGATGAAAGGTAAAAGAAAATGGAAATGATGTACTCTTTTTCTCTAGGACTTTGAGTGACAGCATCTGGTGTGTTGTGTAGAAATGTGACTGGTGTTAACAATGCTTCAAACACTCACTGTGAAGCAGTTGCAGGGCCAGATTCTTATACAGTCCGCATGAGATCAGTAAAATCTGAAGAGAGCGTCTGGTTCATCCTTAATGTCTTCTGCTTCCAGTCTGAATGTGTTAGCAAACAGATCTAGTGAAAACTCTCAAGATAGATACGGTGTTTATACTTTTGCTGATAGTCCATCATCTGGTTCTATTTCATATATACTCTGTAACGCATGCTGACAAAACTATAAATTATTGTGAATAATCGTGGTGCAGATACATCACTCTGGAATTACTTGTTGAAACAGAGTCTCTTTGGACTTGGAGAGTGTTTCTCAGTTTAAAAAAAAATTAAAATTAAAAGACCAGTTATCTCAATTTACACATGAAAACCTACGTGATAAGTGTTCTTAAAAATAACTCTGTCAGTCAGAGTTATTTGCCCAGATGGAATTATATTTTCCTTTCCACACTATCTGTGTCCATATCACTACTGGAGAATTCAAACCCAGCAATGCTGTGTGTAGATGAATAACACAAGGACATGGGTTTTTAATAACTAGTTGAGAAGGATCAAAGAATGCACAGTAAAGTTACATAGAATTGGTATTGATCAACAAGATTTTCTTGAGGCACGACAGGACTTTCAGCTGTACCACATATACCAGGCAGCTGATTCACTTTGTGTGCTTAAAAAAAAAAAAGAGAGAAAAAGGGGGGGAAGAATACGCAACAAAAGGCAAGTGGATAAATCAAGTTGTGTTAAGTCAAACATACACCTGCTTATTTTTCAGTTATTTTGTGCAGTGCTTTGAAGCACAAATACTAGGCAAGAAAGGCTTGGCAATTTTGAAGCACTTCACATAAGAGAGTTAAGAAAATAGAACTGTGGTTTAATTAGGCTGTAAATTTGTCTTGGTTTTACCACTGAACATTATATGTATTATATATAATACTACTGTATATATTACACAGTGATACAGATATATATATTACTGCACATAAACAGGAGAGAAACTGCCTTCAATATTATTTCCCAAGCTTTTAATACCCCTTGACTGATTATAGCTGGATTACTATAATTCTTTCCTTAATTTTGGCCAGGCTGTCCTCTAATCCCAGGATGTGATGGAGAGTCATATCCCACTCACATTTCCCTTCACCAGATTTAGCTACATACTCCTGTAGTTTGTCCATCTAAGCTTGGCTTTCTTCCTTCTCTCTTCTTTACCATGTTTCTGTTACATCCAGCTCCTATTCCTGCTTTATGTATTTCATTAACTGTATCAAGCTCTTAAATACAGTTTCTACAATTAGTATACCTCTTTTTCTAGAGGTATCTAGATGTGTATCTCTGTGCCAACTCCGTATCATTTCATTGTTCAGAGGAGCACAGGTATTTATATAAAGCATTATTGCAATGCAAATCATGCAGAATATTAGTAGCATAGAGCAGGTATCTTGGAAAACGCCATCTTTTGTCCAGATGTATTTCTTTGTAACAACAAACTGTTCTGATTGTCACAATGGGATGGACGGCTTGAACTGCTATAAACAGTGCATTTCACAAGTAGCAGTAGAACTAGGCAGGAAGGGAGAACACCCTTCTCATTTTTTACACATTTACTTGTAACAGAAATAAAAACGCAGGCTGCTCAGCATGGGGAAGACTTAATTTTAATAACTGATGTTTACTTAATGGTTGTAACTGCAGCTTCCTAAGCGTTTGGCAGCTTATAATAGGCTACCATTCCCAGCTGTTATCATTCAAATAAGAAGGAAGACAAAGAAATTAGCACCAAGAAAACCACCTAGCCACGTGGTAGCCACATAGGGTATAAACTTGACTTTAAAAGAGCAGAACAGCACTTAGAACGTGAACATTTTCCACAGTATGAAACACATTTTCAGGTATGGCTGGTTTTCATAGTCTGCTTACAAGGCCTTCACACTAAAATCTTTAAAGCTTACTAATGCCGACTGACTAGTATTTGTACCTATTTGTAATGTATGTCTATAGTACACTTTTTGTAGAAAATTGAGCAGAATTGATTGATTGGTAGTTATTAGCCTCATTTTGTCAAAGCCAAAATTGACATGATTCTATTCAGATCTTCACAGAAATTACAGTACCAAATGCTATCATCAAATGTAATGTTCTGTAGAAGAATTACATTATGTTTATTATAGTTATTTAGAGGGATGAAGAAATGATAGGAAGATCTTATTCAGGAAGACATTCATCAGACTGCGGCCTTTTGTGCCCAGCTTCGTGCTTGAGGTTTTTTGCTGTCAGTGTGTACATTTTCTGTTCCTCCGTCCATCCCCACATGCTTTCGGTTACCTTATCTGGTAGATAAGCAAACAAAAGCACAAAGTGATAAAAAGGATTCTTTTAGTCTCCCACTGCAGGTCAGCTGCAAAATCAGGGACATGACTAGGGACGTGTGGCTGCCAATCAGTATTTTCTGTGCCATTTGTGGTGTTAGGTTATTCTTAGTCTCAATAGAAATGTTTAAACCAGAAGTGGGATTTTGGGGGTTTGTTTGGATATAGTTATGGGCATCTGAGTCTCAGTACACTGTGGACTATGCAGGCATGCCAGAGACAGTGCTTTGCCATATCGACCCAAGTGAGCACTGAGGACTCAAAGCATCAGTCTAGAGATATTAATTCAGATAACTCTGAGTGATGGTGGTACTTGAAGCTCTCAGTGAAGGCAGGCTGTGTGCCAGCCACCAAAAAACAGGTCTCATCTATCCTAGGTGATGGCAGAGCATTGCATTTCAAGGCACTTGAGGGGCTTCACTCTTTCTGCTTCTGCAGAGTGGGTATTGCTGGCCTGAGAATTGCTGGGAATTAGCTCCTGCTGGGTTCCCAGTGGGGCACCCAGGAGTCTGTAAGTCTCTACCATAGATCATTGTAATTACACCGGGTTCACCATAAATAATGTGAAATTCAACTCAAAAGTATCCAAAATACGTAATGTGCTGTAAAGAAAAATATCTGTGCTTAGAATCAGGAACGCGGGCCAGCTCTCTGTGTTAATGGCTCTTGGTGACCACTCCGAGGAGAAGGCAGAGCCAGGCAAGGGCAGAGCAGAGAGGGGCTCTGCTTCTAACCCCTGAGTACTGGCACTTCTGCCTGCAGCTGGGAGATGAGATTTCCCGCATAGAGGTAGGTGCCTGGAAACGTTCCTCAGCGTGTTATTCTAAGATATGTCCAGTGGAGGCACCTTCTGCCTCTGCTTTGTTGACTTTATGCTTTTCTGGACAATGGGAAGAGAAAGGAAAAGGATATGGATGAGCATAGCCCAGTAATTGTTAGTTGGGGAATGACTGACATCTGCTTTTCTGTTCCCTCCCTCAGGACTGCAACTGTCATTTTTCTTTTCCTTCTCCTTTTTTCACTCAGCTGCTGCATGTTATTGCCTTAAGGTGGTGGTGAAGTAAATCTAAAAAAAAAAAAAAAGGCATTATTCATTCCGAATTGTTGACACTTCTAATAGTATGAGTATATGGATGTGGGGCGAGTCATTTGCATTAACACTTATAAGCCAACTTTGTCGTTGGTTTCTCATAACAACATAAATAATGAACAATAATGAACTAAAATTTGTTTTGGTTTAGACATTTCACTAGAGCTATAACCATGAAATGAAAATATAGTTTTATACAGTCTCATTAGTTTGCTGGGTTTTTTTCCCAAATAAAATATAAGCAATAGACTTTTCTGTTCCAAGGCAATCATTATTTTTTGGTATTTTTTGCAGTTCTCTCAAAGTGTTCCTGATAATATAGTTAATCTGGGTATTTTCATTCCAGTGGCATGTTATACATTAAGCTAACCTTTAATATCACTCGGTACAGAGTTCCAGCTCAGCACAATTTCTCTTGACTTTACACTTCCTAATTTGAAGTCATCTTTCTAGCAATAAATTCTAACCTTTGGCTTCTGACATCATTTTCTACAAAACCAATATTTGCTATTTGCAAATAAGTATTTTATCTTCACAGTTAATGATTTGTTTTTCCAGTGGAAAAGCTCTAGCGTATGCTAATTTGAATTTTGAATTAATAATAAGCATAGGTGTTTTCTTCGCTTCTACTATATCATAAAATACAGTGAATACTCTGTCTCTGAACTTCTAATCTAATCTTCTTCATATAGATTCCGAAGATGGGGAAAGGGAGATAATAGAAAACTCATTTTCATCTGTAAATATTGGTCCATGCCCTGCAATGAAATGTATATGCCCCCCGTGATTCTGACTGTTACAGGAGATTAACTACCTGGTCAGCTGGGACTAATTACAAGCTGCAACAGCTAGAGAGGGAAAGATCGGGAGGCCAGATGGCTTGGAGAAGTACAGGGGATTTTCTTCCAGCAACAGGTTTTGAAGGACTTTCCCCAGTGATCTAGGAAAAAAATAATACTGTGGGTTGTGAGAAAGAAAACTGCCTCAAGAGAGACTCTGTATGAAGTAGAAAACACTTCTAATGGGTTTGTCCTGTTTTTCTGAAGTAGAAATGATTATGTTCAGGCACTCCTCCTGACCAGCTTTGGAAGGGGATGGGGTGGGAGAGTGCCTGGATGTTACAGAGGCTTCTGATCTCTGACCTCACCAAATGTTTTGCTCCTGGGGAGGAGGAGACTGATGGGTGATCTCCATCTGGGGCACTGGTAATTGGTGGTGTGCTGAGTATCTGTGTATCATTTTCTGTTCTGAGTGAAAGAGTGGTGATTAGCACAGGTTGAGCTCAGATGAACCTCTGTGTTTATTAACATATGGAAACTATTCTTGATGTCCCCAGCAAAACTGATCTGCTCATTAAAATTAGACTGCTAGTTCAGTTCATGATGGCTGGTTTCACCTTTGTGTTTAATTGGTTCTTTCTTTTACATATTCCTTCTCTGCTTGATTTTGGCTTACACGAGCTTGTGGTCAGGTAGTTGTTACTAGTTTTGCTGGTGTGTCGATTACCCTTGAGCGAGTACAAGATCTGAATGTAGCTTCGTAGGGATTTCACCAAATCAGTGTGCTGTAAATGGCAGACTATGCTGAAGGTGAGTTGCGCTAAGTTGGAGACTTGTGTTTCTGAAAGATTGAATTTACTTGTGCTGTGAAAGTAGATCTGTGGTCTGATTGCATCCGCATTTCATGTTTCTAAGTGCAACTTAACTTGCAAATGGAAACAAGTGTTTCTGTCGGAAAAAAATCTGACCTCCCAGCTCCCTAGAGTATAGGATCTTCCTGCTGATACTACAGAGTGTGAATTGATAGGACTCACTGAAAATAATGTTAGGAATTCAGTGGCGGCTCTTACTCATCCAGCGAGCTGGCTGTCATCTGTGATATCTGTTCTTCATAGCGGTGCCTTGCAGTTTGAAAATTGTAAGTAGCTGTGCATTTGTGGAGTGTTTTGTTCGTTTGTTTAATTTGTGTCTGATGTTACAAGAAATGTAGCAAAGGCATTTCAAACTTGTAGGGGTAGTCATACAAGTGTTTACCTGAAAAAGTGTTTAGAAGTGTTTAGGCTGAAAATAAATGTGGAATATTTTTAATTGGGTTTTTCTTTGTTGTTATGGGAGTAGTAGATGGGGTGGTTTTTTTCTTCTTTTTCAGATCCCTTGTGCTGCTGCACAAACCTTCATGCAGCATTTAATCAACATTTTAGGTTCGAGAGGGTGATGCTTTTAGTTTTGCATAGTCAGTAAGGTTAAGTCTGGTGGCAGAAGTGGAACGATACATATGTTTATCTGTACAGTCATTTAGCCAATGATCAATAAATGTCTGACGATAAATCAATATGGATGTAATCTCCAATCTGTGGGCTTCGAAGAACAATCTCCTGAGCGTTCTTACCACAAAATCTATATTCACTCCTGTCTTCATTCTAGCTGATTTATGCTCTGATGCTGTTTGCTTTCAAGGACCTCCATTTCTCTTAAGTGCTGCCTGGTAGGTAAGCAACAATCCATCAGCACTACTAATATCAAGGAGGCTTATATTTAATTACAGATAACAGGTCCAGCGGGACCGAGAACAAAGTAACCAATCACTAAGATTTGATATACTAAAATATAAAGAGAGGGAAGCCATAAAATGCAAAGGACCACTGTGAAAGAAATAGGTATTCTGATGTTATGCTCAAAATATATGGAATACGAGAATGAATTATATGATAGACTGTATTTCAGCCTGCTTTAAATTCTTTTTACATAAAAAAGGCTCTTGGTAAAGAAATTAAGAACTATGTTAAGTAAGGTACAAAATATGCCTGTGATAGTTTATGTAAGTTTGGTGTTGTCTTAATTATGTGTATGTAGAGAATACATATGGGATACTTCTGTTTCTAAATATAAATGTGCATTTTTACTTTGCTGTTAGACAAATGTAATGTAGCTCATCTTCCTTAATATAGTAGATTTTTCAGCATTCCTCCTTCCTGTACGCTAAAAGCGATGTAGTTCCCCCATATCAGAAGCAGCATAATGTATTTCCTCAATATAATTTTAGTGTTCCTCATGTTTGCATAAGTTTGAGCTAGATCATTTGTATTGGCTTGGTAAAACTGGCCCTACCAAGACAGCCAGTGTCTTTAGTTAAACTGGCACGTAAAGGAACCAGTACGAGCTGACCTTTAGGGTGAGCAATAGGCAATAAATGTGAGCAGCTTGTGTGTTGCTTTAAACATAGTTCTGGCATAAGAAATCCAAACATTCTGAATAGCCTGATGTTGTTAGAGAACTAATTTCAGAGAAACACAGCTAAACAGTATCCCTTCTATGGGAAAATGGATTTTATCTGAACCTTAGATCCATTAATTATTCTGAGCTGATGAAAATACTTTTCAGAAGAGGCCTGTTTTATGAAGTAAATTCCCGACTAGTTCTAGTCCCACGTCCTTGTATAGCAAAGTCAGAGTAAGTACAAATAAAAAGTGATTGAAGAAAGCACATACAACTGTCATAGCTGAAGCTTTTGAAATGAAGTGGGGAAATCTTCATTAGATTGAGATAAAAGAGCCAACAGATGGGAGAGGTAGGGAATAAAATGAAAGGAAAAGCAGACAGACTGCAGCCAACGTGAAGAAAAGGGAAAATGCCAGTGAATGTATTTGTAGGGCACATGATGCGGTACCTATTAGTGCAGCTGAAAGGTGCGTATCTCGGCAACTGCGTAACTGAAGATGGTTGCTAATCACTGTCAGCTGTTGCTCGTACTGCTCTTGAAATCGGCAGTACTGACCCTTGGCTTCTGCAAAGACAATCTCAAGACGAGGCTTTTGGAGGACACGTTGTCTGTAGAAATGAATGTGCATGCCTGTGCAGAGGGATTATTACTCAGGTATCTGTGAAGCCTCAGGAAAAGCACTAATCTCTAGGGAAATTCACTGGATTTGTATCTTTTAAGGGTTTTGGGTTTGTTTTGTCCTATTGTTTACAAAGTTAGCTCGAGGTCTTGAGTTCTCCAAAGAGTTTGAGAGTGTCTTTCATGGATGTGAGTTTGCAGGTACAGATAACATTAGCTTCCTTTAACATTTTGCTGTTGTTTTGTTGTTGGTTTTTTTTTTTTTATTTCAATTAAAGTGAGCTTGTAAAACAAGGAAATTTTATTAGTACGCACTCGATAGAAAGCATCAGTATAAGCAAAGGCTAAACTGAATGGATTGTGTAAATCAGGTTGCATGAAAATTAAGAGGGAATAATAGAGATTGGCTTTAGTCTCTTTAGGTTTGCTATCTACAGCTCTGTAACCTGGCTCAGTACTACTGATATGTACCACATTTAGAAAATTACACAGATGCTGGTAATAAAATAATTCCTTCTCTAAAGTAATGATGGGGTGAACAAGAAGAGTGCTGATTCTTCTTTCAAGTTGTCTATGTTTTGCTGTTGATATATTAAAGGTGAGCAGGGTTCAGCCAGCTTGTGAACTGAGTGCCCTGTCTCCAGAAAAAGTGATTCTATCTTAGCTAAAAATGTATTATATTGGGGTTTAGTAAGACGATTAACAATGTGTATTCAACACTGTGGATTTTTCAGACTCCTTTGTGTTCCTCAGCTTCTGGCTGTGGAGAGAAACTGATGACTAGTTTCCTTTGTTTGTAGATTGATACTATTTTTTATAGCTAGTTTTTCTGTTGAATTTTTCAAGGAGTGACAGGCAAATTTCACACTTCTCACTGAAAAGTTTCTTTTATTTCATTTTCACAAAGTCCGTCTCTTCCTTTTAACTGAAGTAAAAGAACATAGAAGCATCACTGCTAGATACTAGACCTCTGTAGACCAGGTGCTGTATGTTAACCCCACACACATCATTGAAGTAAATTCCTCATCCTTTACAAGGCTTGAATATTGATGGTGTGATGGGTAGATATCCAAAGAGTAACACTATGTACTTCTGGATGACTTTTACGTGTGTCAGCTGCACAGCTGGTATTGCAGGCATCAGAAGGGGAAGAGGTAGTGGGCAGCTGAATATGAGAAAACAAACCTGAATGCCCCGAATCTCAGCCCCTAAAAAAAAAACCACCTTAAATTATTGCTTGATCTGCGTCAGTGTATCAGAATCCAGGGCTAGGACAGTGCTTTCCAAGAAAAGCAACACAGGAAAGTGGGGTGAGAGGGTGCAGGAGAAAGGGAATACAAGAGGCAGAGTAGTTTACAGTCCTTAGCTGGCAAACCGCATGCGACAGATCTGTTGAATTTTAGCTAATAAATCAGATTCTAGAACAGTCTCAGTAGGATTATCACTCATGCTAGTCAGGACTTGCTGTGGTTTTCAGGTGGCTTGTAGGGAGGAACTGGAATAAGGGGTTAAAAGTGCGAAGGATTCAGAGGCAAGACAATGGTAGATCTGTAAAACTACTGAACTTCCTTACCCCAGCAGCACAGGTATGTCTATTTCCCTGCATAAACCAAGATTCTCATGTTGCTTGCAAGATATTCCAGTACAACCCTGGCATGTAAACATACACTTGCTCCCAGTACTTGGGATTTCTCCTAAGTTTGTGTCTCCCTCAGGTGCATTATTTAATGTACACAGGGTATTTGGTATCCTTTTTTTGAGTAACTTCTTTAAGAGACAGTAATACAAGTGTTTTAGCACTTCATGTTTACAAGAATGCACAAACTGGTAGCTGCATGACATGATTAACTTCAGTAAAACCTTGAAATACAGGTCAATCATGAAAAATTTCATACAGGCTTAGAACGGTCCCTGAAAGTCTGATGTGTACGTTGACTAGTAGCATGAAACATTTTTAAAATTAACGTATTCTTAATAAGGGTGTAAATGGCCAAAAAGCTTCTATGCACGTGCTTCTTTTCCTTTATCCTCTGTAGTAGCTGAGAAATCATCACTCTCTTCCTGACTTGCCATTAATTTTTCGTATGTCTTAGAAATACTGTGGATTTCCCTGCTTTATGTGGATTGCGTTAACTGTTTCCTGATTCAGCTCAATATTTGTAAAAACAAACAAGCATAAAATCTCGGTGATATTTTGGAGAGGAAGTTTCTGTTAATATATAATAATATGCAAGTAATTTAATCATCTCTGTTGCTTTGGATCTGAAAGATTGAATTATGTCAACTTCGGTATTAGTGGGCATACGAACAAACTAAAATAGTTTTCTAGATATCCTATTACAGAGAGCAATAAAAACTGCATTTAGCATACTGGTAATTAGATCTTGGATAAATTCAAAGTGTTGTATTTTAATAATGTGTGCATATACAGAAATTCATTTAATTCTTCCTAAAAAAAAAAGTCGTGGGTATAGAGCTGGTACCCCCAACATATATTAGCAGGATGTGCTGCTCTTGTTTGAGTGCCAAATAAATGTCCTTTTTTTAGCCATGGGTAATCTCAAGGGTTTAGACACCTGACGCACAGGTACTGGGTATAAGTTGGGAGCAAAAGAGACTAGTTGACTAACAGCAGAAAGCATGATTTATGAATAATTATTTTAAATTGTCAATGTGTGTAACCAGTGGGTAGATAATATTCATAGAATCTGACAAGACAGGGCTTGTCAATATGAAAAATAATGTGACAAATAGAAAGTAAGCAGAAGAGATGCAAAGTGTCATCTTACAATTACGAATAAAAACGTGATGAATGGAATTGGCAGAACTCTCATCCAATTCTCATTATGTAGATAATTACAAAATAAGGTGTTCATACAATAGCTTTACTTAAACTCATATGCCCCTCAGCACTCTGAGCATATTCTACTTTGGAGCTACTGTTGTAGCAAGAAAGGATTCTTGCTCTTGGTTGTGATAATTAAGATAAAGTCCCTGTCTGAAATCCTGTTAATTCTATGTTCTATTTTGTTCTAGTGCGTGGTTTTGAGGATGGTGATGAGATATAGTCACAGAGTAAATGATGACACCATAGTGCTAATTAAATATTAAATGTTGAGATAACCACATTATATAAACCTAGTCAGACAAATGGTGTACTGCATATACATTTAGAACAGTTATTGAATCTTTTTTTTTTTTCCCCCTAGGTTTTAAACTGCTTTCAGTGGAGCCGTAAAAAGCTAGACTACAAGAGGACTTATTTTTGAATGACTTGCGTGACTCCTCCTTGGTTATGGTATGTAGTAAAACATTATTTGATGCCAGATAAATGCAATGTGACAGGATTTTATCTGTACATTTATGATTTACTGCACTACAGTAATGAAGGTAGGAGAAGTTGACCTAATAGCAAAGGAAGTTCTCCTTAGAATACTGTATTTTCTTTATCTGTATTGCTTGGGATATCTTCAGAACAAGCCATGAGTATGTGCACGGCCCACTTCAGAATGATAGCGATAATGATCTTTGTCCAAGTTCAGGCAAATGGCATTCAGACTACATGTGCAAATATCTCCAGCTTCTAATTTGCTGTTACAAATGGGGAGAGCTATTACCTCAATCAGGCTGTTAGGAACAAGTAAATGAATGCAACTTCAGAAACTAATACAGGTAAAGCTTAGGTGTGAACAGGTGTAGTGTTAGCTCCTTCAGAGGTAACTGCTCCGTGCTTCTCTCCTCTAATATCTGGACGGTATCTTACCTTCTGAGGGCAAGTAAGAAAGTACTGTTGGACATTTATACAGGAAGCCAGTGTGATGTCAGTCTACATTTAGCAGCTAAGAACAACTTCATCTGTCACAATCTGAGGCCTGTCAACATTGGCAGTGACTGAGTCTCCAAAGCCTGGTCAAGTAGAAAATTAATTTACCTGAGGCAGGTCCAGCAAATGAAAGAAATATTAACTCTGAATTCAGGCTTGGTGGTACTAACCAATGTTTTTTCCAGTACTAACCAATGCTCTTCATCTACAGTTACCTTGCTGCTTCCTGAGGCTTTCTAAATTTCCTCAAGCACTGGCCCCTATTATTTAGCATCCGTGTTCACTTGTTACCAGAGACCGTGAAATACTGATGACTGCCTCTTAAATCCTTAGGAAGTTCTTGTGAGAAAAGAAATGAACTTAGATGGCTCTAGTTATTTTAGTTCCACAGAAGATTTCTTCCACTACAGAAAATCATCTGGGCTATCATGCTTGCAGTTCTAATCTCTAGAGCAACCCCTTTCAGCTGAGGAGCAAAAGAATGTGAGAAGGCAGAAGTCAGAGGAAATTGAGGCAGAATGTGCAAGGTTAGCCAAGGGAGCTGGGCAGGCTCCTCACCATGGCTCTGGGGAGATGAAGAAATAGACCTTCCTGAACTGAGGTGGTTTCTGAGATGAGCACAGACAAGCAGGAAAGTGGTGCTGTTCTCATTGGTCTAGGGCAGTCCTGCGGTTTCTGATGTTATCTGCAAGGTGGTTATGGATCCAAGGGGTGAGCACAAGCAGCAGTCATCCCCTTCTCAGCTCTGCTGCTAGACAGTTGACAGGAGAGTAGTAGCGGAGAAGGGGAAGGAGGAGTTGGGATTCCCTGAGGTATATCAATTCCCAGCATTTGTGGCTGGACCACTGTGCACTGTGTATTTGCATTCTCCTTCGCTTAAGCCACACTTGTAGCAGTGTATTCTGTATTCTAAGTGGAAACTTCATTCGTCCTGTGTGAAAATTCCACGTTGTTGCAAGACCTTAAGGCAAAGGCTAGAAGGATTACTAAAGCTGAGCTGCTCTTGAATCAAAAAGGTGTCTAGAAGTTAAGGCTGATGCAGATAAACAAGGTAGGGTAAGAATGCTGTCTTGACTTGTGCCTATTCTGTCAAAAGCTTCAACCACCGAGCCTGTCAAATTGGTTCTTTTTTATTGACTTATAGTTTACACTAAAAGCAAGTCTGTTTTACTTGTCTAAAATAAATAAGCTGAAGCGTAACAGGAAGCGTGCGGTGCGTGCAACTAACCAAACCTCAATATTACAGTCTGCTTAAATCCACTGAACTTCAAAGAGCATAAGAAAATATTTGCATTTTTGTTCTTTATATTTGGGGGAAGCAGGTGGGAGGTTAAATATTCTATTTCTTCAGTATTTAGGGAAAAAAAAAAAAAAGATACTTTTTAATGCAATAAGACAGTAGACTGGTATGCGAGGAAGCAATTATTCTTTCCCTTCTATTGTATCAAGAGGCCTAGACAGAGAGCGATGCTGTGACCATAATCTTTATTGTGCTGCCTCTGGGTACAGAGGATGATACGAAGAAAGCAAATTTTTCTTTTAAATATTAGGACCCGGAAAACACTTGAAATCCAGATGCGCTGTTGTGACCATGCTGGGAGGCCCTACAGCTTCCAAACCCTAGGATTATTGTTTCCATTTGATTTTGGTAGGGGTGACCTAGTTAGACAAGGGAGCCCTGGGAATTTAATGGAGGAGGAGGAGTTTTCCTGCTGGCTTTTCAGCATGAGATGAGCATGGGTAGTTTCTTGCATCACTGTGCTTTGCTTTCTACTGACTTTCATCAAACTGGAGGATAGTGTTTCTGGATTTCCTCTACCCTCCTCAGTCAGAGGAGCTCTCAAACCAACCCTCCTTGTCATATGAAGATTTATTTGCTCATTGTTCTGTCAGCTGATTGACATCTCTCAAGTTTGAAGCAGGAACTGCTGGCCAGGTTGTGGGGCTTGGGCTTGGTATAATTATTAGGATGGGTTTGGAATTCATCAGACTAGATATTTTCTAAAAGGGAGCAAAGAAAAATCCAGCACAAATACCAGGGTGGGAGTGGGGGGACACCAATCAAAACTACAACCTCTGTGGTTGGAGGGAGTTACTAAAATATTCTATTCAGAAGACAAATAAATGGAACAAATGCTGGAAAGAAAGAGGGACTGACTGTAGCTGTCATGAGGGGAAAAAATGTACATGATTTCCCAGAGTTTTATTGCTCAGCCTTCCACAAACAAGCAATTAAATACTGTGCAAGATGGGGACAAATCCTTACTTTTTATTTTTTATTTAGAAGATAGTCCTAAACTTAGCTTATGCATTAATTTGTTGACTTAAATTCACTTGAATTTAAATCTTGATGACCTGCCAAGGCTTTGTGGAAATCTTTCAATTAACAAGCAAGCAGGTTGCTCAGCCAAAGCATTATTTTTCTTGAAAAGTGACGTTTGCATAGATTCTTTATACAGTCTTGATAATATTTTTTTTGATTTTATTTTAGAATACCAGTTTATTAACTTGTTTGAATGAAGATAAATGAAAGAAAACGGGAAAACCAAGCAGTCCTAGTTGTTTTTCCTAATGATTTCTCTCTAGAGCAGTGTGCTTTTTGTAGAAGAGAGCACATTTCCTGCTCAGGAAAAAAAAAAGTGTAGTATTTTGAGCTCTTGCATCAGTACAGTGTTCCCTTGCAGCTGTTCCTGCCTCCCTGTGGGGAATGCAATAAGCTGCAATTAAATGCAGGTGCTTGGAAGCAGGAGTGCCCTTGCTCTGTTTAACAATCTGAGGCAACAAACAAAAGAACCAGAGAGACAGGAATCTACCTTCTGTTTAATGGGGCATGAACACTTTTTCTTGGCACCAAGATAAGTGTCTACCTCGTGTAGGAAGTACACTTCTCTTTTTCCCTTGGTGAAAAGACAGAGGCCTACCTTATGTTTATTAGTTCACTGCTAGGAGAGAAAGAAACTAAACAAGACCATATGCTGCGAGGGGAAAACAGGCACAGAAAAAGCTCTTGCCTTTGTAGTGTAAAACCACTTATTTCTGTTTCCTATGAGATGGGGAGGAAGGGAAAAATATCTCCCTTTTTTTTCCTCTCTGTGTGATACAGAGGTAGTTGAGAGGTGGCAATATGCAGATACCTCTTAAATTAGAATGCAGGTTGCTTTATTTTGAGGTAGGAATCTTTGTGTTGGGGAGACACCTGGGTACAAATGACTGGCACAAAATATGTCTGGGAGTGGGGAGTGACTTGCTCAGATGTTTCTGGAAGAGCTGGGAGTCCTGTTATCAGCAGCAAGGTAAGCTCTGCTGTTTGGAGTGAGGAGGCTGAGAGCAGTCACACTGACAACTGGACAGAGATGATTTGCTCTTCTGAACTCTTGATCTCTCAGACAGATGCTCTGGTGAAGTCTTGATAACTTGACCACAGAAGTTGTCTTGCCCTGACAAAACAGTTTGTATTGTGTAGGTCCCAGACCACCATTTACTGCCTGTTGCTGGGTTTCATTAATAGTGTAACAGAGGTGTAACGTCTCGTTTTAGGTTTGAACCTTCTTGATCTGCTTTCATTTCAATAAACCTAATTTCTCAACCAAAGTGCTGTATGTTTGCCTATGACGACAAGATGCACACCCCTGCACTGCCATCTCCCCGACACTCCTTTCACTGGTGCACGTGCAGCACTCCCAGTAGTGTCACATCTCTGAACCACAACCAGGGCAACTGGCTCTGACTCTGCCTGCGGCTGGTGCCAAGCCAAAAAGATGTCTTCTGCTTCAGAGGTCACGATTTTCCAAATGAGCACCCCTCCTGCCAGGGAACGTTGCTGCTCTGTTCAAGGGCCAGTTGTCATGAAGTTTCTAGGATTATCATTCTTGATGCTTCGAGGCTTCTGTTAAGCTCAGTTGCAATACATCAATAATAATGATTATATATGGCATGATTGATTAAGAAAACATGCTTGAGAAAAACAATCCAGAATGTTTGTACTGAGCAGCCTTTTGCGGGGTGCTCTTCCCTCATCAAGTGTTGGGAATGTCCCTGTTGCAGTCAAATGGCCTATAGAGAGAGTACTGTGAAGCTTGTAAAGCGCTGGGGAAGCCGATATCATCTATGCATGCAACTGAAAGATTATCTGTAATGAGGAGGCCCTGATGCAGGTTTATAGGCTAGAATTGCAAAGTAGGATATGAGCTATGCCTCTCTTTCAAAGACAGCAATTCCTTCTAGTGACTTGCCAGATTTACATAGCAGATTTACTGTAGGTCTTCAAGCAAGCTGTGAAGCAAAATTTTATTTCCTGAAAAACAGAACTGAGAATGGAGTTTTTAAGTTGTTTCAGGATTAATATTTTTTAGCTTTGAAGTTTCAGGTTTTGAGGAAGCTCATCCTTTGGAAAATATATGGTGGTTATCTTTCATTGGAGTATAAAATCTAATTAATTAATGTCTGTATGCAATGAATCAAATGCACACATTTTAGAGGTTCAGTGTATAGTTGGTAGATTGAGAGCTTGCTTGGTGTCATTTGGGATTCAGTTGCCTAAATAAAAGGCTTCACAGTATTCACAGAATCACTGCAGAGTTGACAGATGACCCAAGACACACATTTTGGAAAAGCAGATGAAGGCAGCCAGGATACTACTTGACAGTTAAAGTGATGATAAGCACATATGTTTGCTCTGAATCCTCCACATGATGCCTGAGCCCTAACTCCCTTATTAAGGTCATTTTATATGGAGCAAAGATCATGATGTCTGTTCCACCAAGTAGTTCTGCTGATTACCCACGAATTAGTTGGGGGCAGCATGCTGGTGACTTACAGTTTGGCTGCAGAACAATAAACTTATGGGAGGTTTGTTTTCTTTCATTAAGTTGCACCTCTTGTTAAAATCCATTAAATTACATTTTTTTGAAACTAGTTGGGAGAATTTCACCTGGACAGTGGAAGAATTTTCCATATTGGAATTGTTAAGTGTAGTTGTTTTGATAGACAGGAAAGGTTTTGGGTTGGTATTTTAAGATTTATAGTATCATTGTTATGGATCTTGGTCTTCTGTGTTTGAAAAATAAGGATATTGTGGATTTTCCCAAGCTGTATTGTGAAAGCAAGCTTACTGGTGTGGTTCGGTCAGCTGTTAGCTTTATGAAGTGCCATTTGGATTCTAAATGTCTTCTCATCCCAGAATAATTTGGATCAAAGCTTGGTTCACATAATCTATATTTGAATCACAAGGCAGGAGATTTTCTTTGGGAAGTTTGTCACGTAGTGAAGGTTTCTTTGTGTGATGTCTGTCTTCACACAGCTGTATTTTATAAACAATTTGAAGGACTGGGAAGAGTTGTTTATGCTACTCAGGGTAATGTAAATTTACAAGAGCATTTGCAGTAGTATTCAGGTTCTACATAAAACTTAGCAAACTTCTATTTTTATTTTTTTTCGGAGTAATTAATGATGTCATTTGGTGTTTCCTCTTTCTGGATTTAACAGCAGGTCAAATATAATGAGAAAGTATGCTTCTAGGCAGCAGACTCTGGGCTTGACAGTTAACAGGCTCTTCTAAGGGTCAGTGAATCCTTCTGCATAGTTTTCCTAATTAGGAGAAAATCTAAAATCTACGTTTAAAAAGAACAAGCGTAGGACATGGAAGGACAGATGTTTGCATTGGGAAGGTAGCGGATACGGAAGTAACTGAGAAAGATGATCTATGCCAAGTAAGTTGGATTCTCCACAGACTGTTCAGACCTGGCTAGTGTTGCAAGCATCTTGTTTTGGAGAGGGGCGAGAGAGCTTTCCCCTCTTCCGATACGCATCTGGCCGGCATTTCCTCTCTTGCACTCGGATATTGCAGCCAAGAAAACAGGTTTCAGGCAGTTTTGAATCCTGGGACTTTAAGAAGGGTAAATCTCACAATGGTCTCTACACAGTTTTTCTGAGAAATACATTTGTGTACCTGTGAAAGTTGGCAACCATATTGGCTAAATATCTTATTGTTCTTTTACAGAAGGTTTTCTCCTTGGGGTATGTGTACGGGGGTGTTTTTTTAACAAGCTAATCAAACAGTAGTATTTTCCTGTAATGGAGATTATCTAATTGGTTAGCTATTTAACAGCCTACTTTGATACTTATGCTGTATGGACAACTGTAGGTATTAGTTTAAGTAAGAGCTACCCATAATCAAAAACTTGTAAGAGGGGTAGGCAACCATGAATTGTTAGCAGCCTTTTCTCCCTCTTTCTTCTGCTGCCTGTCACTTCACATGAAACATGAACTGTGAGAATAAATATAGCGGACAGGATTGGTTTGTTACTTTGGAAGTAAAATAAGTAAGAATTTCTTCATTTGTGTATACCAGCACACTGGTACTTTACTACTGAACGTGTCAGGAGCTTATTTTGTTGGTTCACCCCTGGCCCTGACAAAATAAGGAAGCGAAAAGCATCACTAGAGCTGGAAGAGGGTGTGAGAATTCCCACCATTTTTTCATAGTAGTTTGGAGGCTAAAACAGGCTCACAATATTCAAAGAATATTTCAGAAAGTGAAAACCAATGACCTGATGAAATCGAGTCCTTCAGGTAGGTCTAAAGTATGAAGAATTGATTGACTCCATGCCCCTAGCCCTCAGAGGTCAAAGTTATAAGCCAAGATAACATAACTCTTGAATAAGACTGTGGCAGAAAGTGGAAGAGACAAGAATGGCTGAATTAAATCTAGAGGTTATGTTCAGGGTTACGAGACATTCATTGAGTGTTATCACCTTTATCATTAACATTTCCAGGAGGAGGTCAGAGGGGATCTGCGACCAGGAATCAAGGAGCTCTCTCCCTTCAAGCACTGTGGAAAAAGGTCTGTGATGTGTGTCTGCCTTTTTCACTTGCAGACCACATTTCCTTTGTGTGCCATAACTGATTTTAATAATATGCATTTGGAGGATGAGCTGTATTCAGCATGTCTTATTTTCCTGCTTGTCATCAGGAAAAGTTGGTTTGACCTGACTTTCATCTCCAGTGTTCAAGGCCAGGGTTAGGGGCTTTGAGCAACCTCCTCTAGTGGAAGGTGTCCCTGCCCATGGCAGCATGGCAGGGGGAGTTGGGACTAGATTATCTTTAAAGTCCCTTCCAACCCAAACCATTCTATGATTCTGTGATGTGATTCTATGAGTTCAGCTGCAGGCAAGGCATTTGCTTATTGTTGGTGGGCATAGGATGAAGGATATTAAAGCCAGGTCTTCAACAAAAAAAACATTTTCTGCACAGTGAAGCAGCCCAACAGCTGCAGATGTAGATTAAGTAGCACTTGATCTGCCAGGAGGAGGAGGAAGGGGTGGAAACACTGTTGGGGCAGTGAAGTTACAGTCCCGAATAAATTAAGAAGAGCTCTTGTCAGTACCATCTTCTTCCATGCAAAAAGTGGGAATTTTATGACATAATTGTAAAAAAGGTTTTCTGTTTTCCCTGGACACCATCTCAGTCCCTTACACATCACAAAACTGATCACAGTATCTGCTCACTTGGACATCACTGTGGTTAAGATCATGCCCTAATTTTTTACCGAAGCTTAAAATCTTTGTTCTACTCCTCACTTGTAGTAGTTCTAGTATTGGAGCATTTACTGGAAATCTCTGCTAAGTAAGAAGCAAGCAACAAAAGGTCCCCAGTCGGTGTTTTTAAAGTTTTGTGCATTTGGGTTTTTTTTCTTTAAAAGATTTATTAGGCTATTTCTTTTTTCTTATCTTCGTTTATTAAAATGAAATCTAATGCCAAAGTGCTCAGTAAAGAAATGCCCTCCCTCCCTCTGCAGATACATTTTTTTATAGAAAATTCCCTGCATATCACATGTGTTGTGTCAGGTATTTTAAAATTCTGACTAATAGTGTGATTACTTAAAAAGTGTGGCTGCAATTGTATAAGAACTGGTTTCCAATCAGTATGCTGACTTAACCGGTAAAAAATGCTGTATCTTCCCAAATGTTGAGGCGTCACAAAACCCCAAAATCATATGAAAACATACAGGACTCTGTGTGTCCCTGTTGTTAGGCTATAATTAGAATGGTGATGTTTTTATTTGTCGTTTAAAGTTGACCATTAACATCACAACTTGAAGAAGTAAATTACAGTAAATGCTGAAAAGACAGTGTAAGGATGATAGAAACTGAAATTCTCTGGATCTCTCCAGGATGGATTTTCAGTTTTGAATTACAGTTTAAAACAGGCCAAATTCTTCCCAAGTGTATCTCCATTGAAGTGTGCTGATTTATGCCTTAAATAAACCTGACCTCAGGTATCTAACCCTGATAGAGAATCGGTAGAACTACTTTGAAAATCATACTGCATAAAGTACTGCTTTTGCCTTTAGGTTGGTGATTAAACCCTCTGTTCCTTTTCCCCTGTCTGATTCTGAGCTGCCAGGAGATTTTTCTACTCAATGCTATAATTAGGTAAGAAGGAGAGGTATTTGGAAAGAGTGTTTTGTAATTACACAGCATTAGACAAAGAGGTCACATAGATTTGGTGTTAGGACTTGCCAAGTTGTGCTTGTGTTTCTTGCTCCTCTTACAGAAGGTTGGGGTTTTTTTGGTTGTGTTTATTTATTATTTTTTTTTACTGATTACTGAAAAACTGTGCCTGGTACCACAGCTGACATCATGCCAGCCTGTCCCAGCTAGATTCTGACCGAGGATCCAGACAAATGTTCAGAGCCTATAGAAAGTCAAACTTGTGGCCACAGTGTTGGCCAGTTTTCCTGCTCTGATCCTCAGTTTTGTTCTGGTGATGACTGAGACGAAGCTTTGTTGCAGGGTGGTAGCTTTTGGCAAAAAGATTGAGCACCAAGCCCTTGCACATATGGGAGATAAAAAGTGATGGAAATCCAAGTGATGAAGTTGTGTTAGTAGTTCTTTTTTTCATGTGGTGAGGTAGTAGCTGTTAAAAGGGAGAAGCTGCTGTCATGGTACAGCAGAAAGAAAGGCTTCAAATCATTTGTGCAGCTGGAAAATACTGATGTGCTTTTTTGTCATCCCTTGTCTGCCCCTGCCCCCTGCCCTTCATAAGTAGAAAGCCACGTGGCCTGGCAATAGGCGTATTAAGTTGTGTCCTTTCCATAAAGGTGCTTTTAAATTTTCATTCAACAGTAAATAGAAAACCAGAAACGGATTAATGTATACTCCTGTAGGAGATGTTAAGAAGTTGTACCTTAAATGCCAAATGTTAATTGTGGTGATGGTTATAATCCTGGTTTGGTATGCCATGGTGTAGCATTTTACCTGGCTTCTGTTCTTAATCCTTTGGAGTTTTGAGGGAACAGATTTTATAGTCCTGCAGACCAGGAACATGCAATAAAAATGCAGAGGTCCCAGCCTTCTTGCATGAAAGTAGATAGCAACATTTCCACTGAAATTAAATGGGAACAGGTATCAAGACAGATGTCTGCTTACACATGGAATACTTACAATAAAGAAATACCTAATTAAATGACTTCTATTGATAGTCTCGTAGTCTTCTAAGCAGTCTTCCTAAATGCAACATGAGCTTTATACAGTGGTAACAGCAATAGAAAAGTAGCAAAGCAAAGAATCATCTGAGACTTATAAGGCCAACAGTTGAATCAGCAGTTTGCTCTAGGCCATTAGATATGTTAGCTGATGACAGATTGCTCCTCAGGTATAGAGGTTCTTCATTAGAAATTCTGTCTTCAACATCCAAGCACGAGGCACATAATAGCAGTCAAATGGGTTAACTCTGTCCAGTTGCCTTCTGCTGGCTGAAGCTTATGTTGATTTGTAACGATGGCATCATTTCTGTTCTCGGGTTCTTGTCAGGAATTTCTTGAGGCATAGGAATACGTTGCCTTATCTTCAGTTTTAATGAGGTTGTTACTCACTGAGAAGTGACAGCATGGTAGTGAACTAAGTCCTCTGCTTTTTAAGAGGCATATTTTCATTCCCTCAGTGCTGTGGGCAGGGTAAATGTCACTGTTTTAAGCCGGTTTGATTCACAAAGGGGTTTGTGCTGTGGCATTAACGATACTTTATAAAATGGAAACGCATCAGCTGCCACCTCACAAGACCGTATTTGTTTCTTCTACGGCTACACTGAATTCATAGCTCAGTCAATCAGTCTGAAAAAGAAGCCCAAGTCTCTGTCTTCCTTTGTCACTTTCAAATAATTCATACCTAAAACTAGAAATGATTTGTATTGATGAATAAATGATCCTTCACTTTGAGTGTCATCACAGCTGCCATCACTTTCGTGAGTTACTCACTGATACATCCAACTTGATTTTGATAATTTCTCCTGATCAACACACTTTACAAGTCCATTCCGGTTTTCTCCCACAAATTTGTTGACATTAACCAATTACTATTAGTTCTGAGACTAAGGAGTACTTGCACAATCTTCTTCTAGTCCAGTGCAAATCGCTGTTATTTTTGTTCAGTTAACTTTTTACCCGATTTACAATTCTTGTGCAACAGACTGTCTCCTACAGCTGATCTTGCTTTTTTGTGGTGGTGCTATATTGAGCATACAGTAATTTATTTGAATGTAGTTTCAGTATATCTTGTTTATAAAGCAATTATTGTATTAGTCTCGAACAGTCTATTCTGAATAAAATTGAACACAAGTTTACCCACCTGCCGTTAATTTAGAAACCTGTCTTTTATGCACAAGTTTTGAGGGGTAGAGTTATGGTCAATGGAGATAAGATTAATCATCTTAAATTAGCTTGCCTGGTGCTTTTTTCTTTTCCTTACTAAAGAGGAGTACAGTTTTCCTCCTGTCATGTGTTACTGTTCTGCTCTTAATATTATTGTAAGTTCCTGTAAGTACATCTCCTGGTCCTTGTTTTATCAACTTCCATTTGGGGATTTTAGTCTTCCCTCAGTATATAGGTTCACTGGTATTTCCACTGGCTGTCTTACCTTTGATTGTCAGCAATGTCCCTGCCTCTGTTTCCAGTACAGGAAAGTATTTACTTGGTTTTGGATCATACCTGACACTATCTCTAGTCTCTGTATCATCCTGAGTGAATGCTACACCTTAGGTTTGGGTTGTTTTCATTTTACCCTCTAGGCTTCCCAGTAACTCCAGTACTCCGAGGGCAAGTTCTGCCACTTCTTTACCAATTCCTTCCCTGCTGAGTCAGAGGAGTAAGTGGAAGCACTCTTTCAGCATTTCTCTTTTACTTTTGTCAAATGATGCTACCTGCAGAGAAACTGAAATGTGAAGGGGGGGACAAGGAACAACGGTGGGACTGTATGAAATAGTCATCACTGTGCTTGCTAGTTGCTACTTACTGATATTAAATTAGATAGGTAGCTCTTAGAGAATAATAGTGTGTTCTCTGATACAGCAAGGAATTATTAAAGTAATGGCAAGATATCTGAGAAAAACTTGTCAACATGTGCAAACTGTCTTCGAGGGAAGCTTTAAAACGTGCTATTTAAGGCCATCAGTAACAGACTGAAAATTTAAACAACTATTTGGCATAGAAAAATAATGTAGTATCTTTGCAAATCTTAAAATCCTGCAGAAGTCTCTCAAATATATGACTTGAAAGGACAGGCTTTGCTGTCTCTGTGAGGGTCAAGAAATAAGATCATTTTGGAGGGCCGTGTAAGATAATGAATTCCAATATTGAGGTTGTGAAATTAATTATTTGGAGACTATATTCCAGTGGTAATCTCTCTTATTAGTTCTGTAAGCTTTCCTTTTTCTATGTTTTATGTGATTTACCTGTTCCCTGAAATGTAAGTCCCTAAGAAGGGGAATGTTTTGTTCACACCCTGGTAAAATTGGAATTAAATCTACTGATGTAATATAACTATCCTGTTGTAACAGTGATTCCTTGAGAAAGTAAGTTGACCTTATTAGTATGAAAAATTCTGTTCCTCAGTGCACTCTCACATCAGCAACTCTGCAAAAGGATTTCTGACGTCCTTTCTTCTGTAGGGTGGCTTTGGAGTGAACATTGCCTGGTTTCATCTGGTGTTCAGTACAGAAGAATAAAGCCATAGCTAAGAAGAATAGGAATGGTGCTAAATAGCCATAGGCACACCAATCTGCACTAAGTACATGCAAACTGAAAATCAATATAGGAATAATTTTAAAACAGAGAAGGAAAAAAGAATTTGCATGTTCTCACTGCATGGCCCTATTTCTCAACTAGCCAGGAAGAGCAGGCCAAAATTTATCCTGAACTGATGCAATTTTACAAAGCCTTCTGCCAGCTCAAATTACTTTGGGCTTCCTTAACACTACACAGAGCTGGGTTTAAATCTTCTGTTTCCTTACAAGACCAGGAGCCCCAGTGGCCTTAAAGGTGTAAGTAATATCATCTTCTGCTTGACAGAGCCTGATCTCATCCCAGATATCCCATGACTCTCACTTTGCTGCTATTAGCTTCACAGAGTTGCTACCGCCACTCCACTTACTTTCCCTTTAAATCCAGCCAGCTGTCTGTCAATCTCAAATTTTAATACATCTTTGTCTTTCTAGTATTTGGTGCATCCTACAAAACTGGCTTTCCGGAAAGCTGCCGACAGTTCAGGTTCTAAGAGAGCTGATGAACACACTAAATAATAGCAGAATAAATGTATTATTCAAACACAGCTTATTTCTTTTTGGTTCCTGCTTGCTGTTGCCTGAAAAGGAATGCAGTTTAAAACACATAGAGTAACACTGCTGCAATTAGATATTGTTAAAATGTTAATAAGAAGTATTTAAAAAATGGGTTGTGTAGACACTTTGTTTAAAATTTGGTATGTACTCCAAATTTCTAGAGTAAGAAATCTGGGAATCCTAAAGAGTGTGCACTTTACCAAGAATATATTAGTATGGTCTGTCCAATCATACTTGAAAAGCCATCAGTTAGGATACCACATCTTAAAAGAATATTATCTGCACCTCAAAACCAGTATACCCTGATAGATGGTCTACAGATGAGCAAAGTAAATAGACAAGGGACCTGACAGTGCAGATATGAGCAAACTTTGTATTGGGGGCACAGTGGTGCTAACTGATACAGGACTTAGACCTGCCTTGAAAGGATGGCTTCTTAGCAATCATTTCTAAAGGTTTTCTAAGGATCATAGAGCTCTTCTAATTGAAGAAATGGATCCCAGTAAACACACTGAGCTTGCTGATGGACTGGACAGAAGTCTGGTGAGGTATTTCCTAGGCAGACATGCCTCTGTGTGTGTATGTGTGAGGGAGAGAGAGAGAGGTGTCTCGAGCACAGCAGTAGCTTCAAGCAAAGACCAGTCTGGTGAGGGAGAGGATTTCTCCATATTTGGGAAAAAAATTAGAATGTAGGTTTTCTCTTCCCCTTGCCAGTGTGACCCTTGTTATGCCATGATAGGAGAGCCCACAGATACCTTGCCAGGGCTTACGTCTTTCCATTAAATAATAGCTATCCCCGGACTTTTGTTTGCTAATTAAATTTGGAGGCATCTGTCATTTGTCTCGTGTTTTGAACTCTCCATCACCTTTTCACCTAGTCACAGCCAGTCAGCAGGGAAAAGGTAAGATATAAAATTGGTTAATATTGAAAGGTGGCCTTGTTGCTGATGTGATTTTATCAGGAAGTATTGATCAATCCCTTAGAAAGCAAAATTACTGGCAGCTTCTATACAGTTAACTTATTTCTGTGTGGCAAACCTATTGCTGTGCTGAAATACTCAAGCTGTATGTAGAAAAGGTGGTTCAGAAAACTGTACAGCAGCATTTTACCCAAGCAAATTAGTCCTTTGAGTACCTCTGTGATACAGACTGACAGTTTTCTCTTGACAACTGGTGAAGAGATTGCTGCAGCATAATGAAATGGGTATACATCTTTCTTTAAGTATTTTGCACTGAAGTTTGAGTTCACCTGTTGGGATAGTGCTCAGAATATTCAGCTCTGTAGCTCAATAATGCATTTTGATTTCTTGAAATGAAAAATAGAAAATATATAAACTACTTTATTGTGAAGAAATAGTGTTACATTTTTCCTCTTAAAAACCTCTTAAAAGCTTTTTTGTCTTTTATACTTCAACTTCTGTAGCATATGGCAAAGTTAGTACTTTGCAGGAAAGAAAAAAAGAACTTGGGGTACTTTAAGTCAGTAGGTTAGGTGTGTTGCTTTGATAGATGTCCAGATGTTTTGTGTCTTCAGCCAGAGGTGATCATTACACTTCAGTCTATCTTTTGAAGCCAATATTAACAGATCGGGTCCCATCTTCAGTGTTAAGTATATTATGTCTCCAAAGTGGAAGGTGGATAAAACTGTAGGGGTCAAACCGTTAGTAACTGCAGTTAAGAATTCTGAAGCATCATTCCAAGTGTTTATGCAGGTATATAAACCAGGGTGAATTAGCCTTGACCATGCTAAACCTGTACTTTATTTGGCAAAAGTAACGTAATCAACACTCTCTTGTGGGTGAAGGGAGGGCTCTGTGATTTGTTTGAGGCTGGGGCGCGGTGGGGGGGAAGCAGGCATTGTCCTGCCCCCTTGCCAAGTCGAAGGCTGTCACGGAACATGGTCTCCTGTTGACAGGATGGAGGGCTCTGGAGAATGTGCATCCCAATGTGTAATATCAAAAGCCTGCATGCTCTTCTCTGATCTTGACTTCACAAGACATCTGGGAAAGCACTTTTTTGCACTTCAGTTTTACCCAGTCAGAAAGTATTTGCCAGTAGGGCAGCACAGTACAGGAAAAGGACCTTATTAATTCAGGCATCTAGTTTGAAGAGAGGTAGACTCTAATATGTATGTGATATAATGACCACTCACACTGTTACTGAAGTCTTACCCTTGAGCAACAGAAATTTAAATTCATCAATGCAGAAGAAAGTATGTCACAATGGATATCAGATATTTGAGTGTGGTGGGATAGCAAGACCAGTTTGGGAAAGATTCCTATTTCATTATTTCTCTGCCTTCATAATTCTCTTACATGTTTAATGAGGGAGGCCTAATGAATGAATTCAGAAATAGCTTTTGAGACAGACAGACTGTCATTCTCCCTCTGCTTCAATCTCAGAAACCACGAACTGTCTGAGAGCTGGACTGCTTTTTACTTCAAGATGAAGACATTGGTAAGATTTAAATCAACCATAAGAATAAGGAGAGTAGAGAGTAAAACACCCAAATCCTCAAAGGGCCACTTGCTACCAGCGGGAATCAGAGAGAGTTTCTTCTGCTCAGAACAGGCTGGTAATGTATGATAGCTCCATAATGCACCAGTAAAGAGGAAAGGGATCAATTGTGCAATATTTACTTCTCTATTAGCTTAACAACAGAACATCTTCAAACACAGGTGGTTTGCTGAACCACCTCGTTGTGTACACCAGTGGGTGCATAACAATATATTTCAGTTTCTGAAAACACCAGAGAGGGATAAATAATGTACTCCATAGCTGAGCTGGTAAATTTTAGTCATCCCTGTAGCTACATTATGGTTTGGCCAGTATGTCTGCGATCAGGATTGTGAAGCAAAACCTGGGCAAGTGCATCTTTCTGTTAGCAGAGATAGAAAGTTTGTGCCAGGTGGGATGGGTGGCTGAATACTTGACTCCATCTTAGTAGGGAAGATAAAGAAATTCCCCTAGTGGTCTAGTGTGTTTTGCTGCTTGAATCCCACTCTCTGTTCTGGAATTTAAGAGGAGTCCTTTTTGCCTCACGGGCAGCTAAATCTAAGAATGAAGCACCAGCCGTGTGCCATGTAGCAGAGAGGCTGCCGAGATCCCATGGCACAGCCTCCACAGCTCTCCTCCCACAGTGAGCAGGGGCAGCCTGTGCTGGTGGGGTGCAGTCAGGAAGCATTATGCTCCTGTTTGCTTGATCACTGAATTTCTAACAGTGATCGGGAATCCAGGTCAGAGCTAAGGGTCAAGCTGTGCTGAAACTTGTGTTACCTCCGAAAAGGCCCTTATCATCCCGAGGGTTTCACCGTGCAAGCAGCAGATCAGACTGTGCTGTGCCGTGGATACTCCTGGAGAAAAATACCACCCGATCCTTCATTGAGCTTTTTGCTGTTACAGTTGAGCAGTCCTACCATTAACATCACTGTCTGTTTGTACAGAATTGAAGATGAGATCAGTAAACTCTTTACATGTTTGTTATTGAGTTATTTTGGTTACAGTGCCAGTTTCAGGTCAGAATAACCAGGTTTCCCTGAAAGGAAGGTGCCTCTGAACCCAAAGTGAACTTGAGTTATGAAGATGACTTGGGCTGGCTTAGGTTTGTAAGACTCGATAGTTCAACTTTCAAATGGGGAAACAAACATAAAAGATCCCTGGTTACTGGGGTGGCTCACTGAAACCTCTGCCTGTCAGGGAATTTATTTACCATAAAAGAATTTTGATTTTAAAAACAGAAAAGAATACTGCTTCAGGTGTTTATTTTGATGCTGCTTCTCTGGTTCTGACATGGGCTAGCTGCTCATTTCATGGCATTTCTCTGGCAGGAGCTACCTTAATGAATCTCTCCTGTGCGTTTGGTATGTCTCCAGCAGCTGTCAGCAGGGAATGGATATGTCTTCTTCGCTCTGGCTGGGAGGTGTGTGCCTGTATCTCTGTTCTTTGGTGTATTAAACAGTCTTTCCTGGGAGTGCCAGCTCTCATTGTCTATAGTTGGTAGCATTCCTATTGATAATATCCATTAAAAATCAGTTAGATTTTAGCTTGTATTCCACAACTGTTCAGGTGATTGATTTTAGCTCCACTGATACTGTATAAGTCAGTATTTCTTATTTGTGTAATAACTACATGTAGGAGAGACCAGCAGATGTATAAATACGCACAACAAGGACAGATAAGAAGTAATGCTCTTGTTCCAACAAGCAAACTTCATATCATTAATGAATGGTGTAACAAGGGCTCTGTAACACTCTGGGGAAAAGCACTAAAGCTCCCAGGTTTGTAAGGGGAAAACGTCACCAATTCTTATTTGCAGTTTAAAGAAATGTGCATTCTGTAAAAGGAGGCAAAAAATCTGTTTACAGATTTTTGCAGTGTCAGATTAGTGCTTCTGTATTGTGCTGTTTGTTAGTTGTACTGAAAAACTTGTCTTCAGTGCTGCAGATTTACCCTCTGCTTTTGCATAACATTTGAACTGTTAGAGAAGTTCATTTCAGTGCTCATATTCTTACAGCAATCCAGAGATTTTACTCAGGGGGTTTTTTGTGTGTTTGCTTTTTTGCTTGTTTTGGGTTGTATTTTTCCACCCCTTGCATTCCTAGCCAGGGGGGCAGGTACAAAATAACTTCTTGTACGTTCACCTAAACTTGTTGATCAAGTCTCACTTTTAGCATCTGTTCTGTTGTTGGATGGTAGGATTTGTTTCTTGTTGGCTTTCAATTTTAAACAGCTTTTCTTTCCTTTCTCTTTTTTACACATGTATACATTTACGGTTCTTCCATTTGAAAGGCAAGGTTAAAGATCTCAAGAATTAGATTTTTCAAAAATTAAATCTTTAAAAATCTTAAGTGAAAAAGTTAATAAATTGTTAAAGAACTAGTCCTTATGATTAAGGAGCAATTGAAAAAATCAGAGTAATTATTTTTCCAAATATGACGACCACTTTTTGTTGTTGGTTGTTTTTTTACATTACATTAGTTAGAGTGTAACCTAAAGAAATTAGGAGTAAGTAATTTGTTTGTGGATGTACTATGTATTTCTTACTCATCATGGCAGTCTTGAAGAGTTTCTTAATGTAACTGTTAATAGTCACCACAAAGGACTGTTTAACACTTAGCTCTTGAAATAAGTGCTTTATTCTCTCAATTATGCACTATTCTGACCAGTATTACAAGCTTTGGGTAGCTACTTATTAGAGATCTGTGTAATGAATCTGAAAAAGAAGATGAAAATATATAAAGAGGTAAAGGTAATTTGAATATTTGACAGGATTATTATGAATATTTTAAAATTTTTCAAGTGTGTGCTTTTCTGTATCATGCAATTTAGTGTAAAGTGATACATTTATTAATGTTAGGCTGTACTTAAAAATACAATGAAGCTGCGCGTACGTGTCCATACATACATCTCTAAGCATAACGTACTGTGTAAGGCACATTTGCTTATGGAACTAACGATGCTTACTACTTTGAGTATTTGAAGAAAAAAATCTATAGGAAAACATTTAAATGCATCTCCAAGTTTAATACACCCTACCCATTTCACATTTATTTTCTGCAGTAGTCCTAGTCAGGAGGCAAATTGAGAAGTGCCACATCAAGTGAGTTATCTCTTGTGCCACTTCTTATCTTTCGGAAGCAAAATCTTTATCAGCACCAGGATCTGTAGAAGCCACCTACAGACCATTAGCTCTCCACATGTATATCCTTCAGCTTCGCTCCACATGTGCTGTGTAACCAATGGCATTCTCAAGAAGCATCTTTGAGGTCTGTGTTTTGACTAATGATCATTTTTGCCATTATCAACTGCCTGCTTCATGAGTTTGTGAAAGCTTTGCTGGATACCATCAGTCAAAAGCTCTATGTATTTTTGCTCACGCACACACAATGACAGCATTTAATGCAACCCTTAGTAACTTTGTAACTTGTCTGAATAATTAATAGAGCATCACATTTAAGAGTCTGCCTAAACGTGAGATTTTGTATGAGTCCTTTTTGTGGTCAACGCTAAAGTTCCCACGTGGAATAAAAGGCCCCTGCATGTCACTCATCAGAAGAGGACACAATGCTCAGCATCTATTAAACTGATCAGCTGTTACATCAGAACTGCTGTTTAAGATCATTTTTGTGCTGAATATCACAAGATTTGTGATGAAAGTACATAAAAGTGCCTGCATGTTTGCTTTGTTCTTGTACGTTACCAGTTTTCTACCTACCCTTTCAATCTGACTTGCTGACGCTCTGGTCATAGTCACTGCTCTCAAAACATTTTGAATCCTGAAAGGAGACAGAATGCTTACCAGCTTGTCCTCTGGCTCCGCTTCCCTTTCCTCGGTGATGTACTTAGAAAAGAGAGTAAATAACTCTGCAACTTGTTTCTTTTTGAAACAACTTGTCAGTTTATTTTTGTGTCTCTGTGTGTGTGACTGAGAAGGGGAAAGGAATCTTTTATTTATTCTGTGACAAAAATCTTCCTTTTATTGACATAGGAATTAAGTGTAGGAACAGTATGAGATTAACAAAGAAAAAAGCTAAAGATTAAGAAAATGGATTTTCTCCTTCTAAATGAAATAATTCTCAAAGAAATGTACGAATGATTTAATTGTGAAGCAGAAGTATTTGCAGAAAAGTTTAGGTTGAAGTGGAAGGTTTCTGAAATAAAGTGTCCGCTCACCGCATGCTGAAACACCGTTAGAAACTTGAATTGTAGTGAAGGAAGGGCAGTTTGCACTCTGAAGGACAATCAAGCTGGACTTACCTACTTCATCTGGGTAAGCAAAAGCTTTATTTACTGAAGTGGGTATTAGATCAAGGCCTGAACACCTTGATCTAATGTCAGGTGGAAATTAAAAGTCTAAGCAATTGCACATTTAGCAAATAAATATAATCAAGATACTGCCAAGATCTACGAAACAATGCAGTGTTGACAAATGGGTTATTAGGTGTCTTCAGAATGGGATTAGTCTTGCACATAAATGTAGCATAGGGCAAAAAGTGAAAAGTACACAGGGAGCATTTTGCATATAAGAATTAAATACATATATGTAGGCACATAACATGCAAAATCCCTTAATACCTAAGTGCACGTACTTTATATAAAGTGTGTTTTGAATGATAATATTCTCATGGGAAATGAAAGTAATAAATCTACTGTTTCTGCTACTTAGGTAGAAAGCATTGTATGGTAAAATCTGCTGCTAAAATAAGCTCGTTAATGAACATGTGTATCAATTATGTAACTCCTGCACTCATTACAGTGTTGAAGATTTAGCCTTCAAAACAAAATGTGTTTGATTTTATGTGAATTAGTAATACTCCTAGTGACAGGGAAGCCTGAATGTAAATGGATATTGAACTTTTTTTTTCATATATATTTTTAGTTCAAAAGCTACCAGAGATGACAAACACTTGCTCATCAAATGCAGCTTAGATGTTTCTGCAGTTCATACCACTGTCTGAAGGAAACTCTAAATGATACGGTTCTTGCAAGGAATTAAAGGGCGTGATGCCAAATTCTTTATTTTCT
Organism: Chloroceryle amazona; assembly: GCA_027560015.1. NCBI lineage: Eukaryota > Metazoa > Chordata > Aves > Coraciiformes > Cerylidae > Chloroceryle > Chloroceryle amazona. The sequence continues at coordinate 41,042 of JANHFX010019734.1, forward strand.
AAATGGTGGAACTCTCATTTTAAAAAGCTTTCCATTCCTTACGCAGCCCACATAGCTGGGTTTCTATCTCTTGCTAGGCACATTTTGGTTAGTCCGTTATGATTACTAAAAAGCTCTCTAAACAATGTTGAAGTGCTTTTAAAAAGTGCAGATTCTTCTGCAACTTAATGATGTAAGGAAGGTGAAAGGATTTTTTCTGTGTGTACATTTGCTTAACTATTTTCACAGTCCTACAGGACTCACAAGTAGATTTCTGTTTCCAGTACCTCTGTAACGAAGGGAGAAGGAAATTTGCTGTTCCCAAGGCAGTAAACTGCCTTGCTTCGTTTTATTGTTTTAGATAATCGAATATCTGTGAAAGGCATTCAATAAAGTCATTGGAGATTAGTCTTCTAGTCATAGAAAAGCACAGGGAAAGGTTTTTTCTACTGGGCTTGATCTAGAAAATTTAATTTAATGCCCGTTGCTTTGTTGCTGGCGCCACCATCGTGTATATTGTTTTGCAGCGGGCTAGAAAAAAGCAGGCTGAGCTATCCAATTAATGTTACCTGCATGAGTGAAGAGCTATCGTCTGTAAGAGTTGGCTCAGTTCTCAACAGAGAAAGGGCCTGCTTTCTATTTCTCACACTGCAAGGGAAGTGCAGCCTAAATGCTGCTTTCTGTATTTGAAAAAAAAAAAGGAAGTATTTTTGTAATATTATTATTAATGTCAGTTCTGAAACCATTCCCTACCCTGTACTGATTGGGTTAAAAGACATTATTAACAAATAAATACTGGGGCTTGAAGCTGCAGACAGCACCATCTTTGCTGTTAATGAACAGCAATAGGAATTATTTCATTGTAATATCCAGAAGCTGCTAAAATCTGAATCCATTGAGATTCACAATTATCATTAATGGAATATCGTATTTTCAGGATGGTGGAAAATAGCCAGGCTTTAATAAAATATTAACGGGCAGAAACTCTGGATTAAATATTCATCTTGTGCCTTTGGAGGTTATATTCTATTGCTACCCTACAGCCCATTAGTAAATAATGATCTAGTGGCAAAACCTTCTGGGACATAGTATAGTTTAGTACAGAATTGCTGTGTAAAGTTAAATCACAAGATTTACATATTTTCTATTTTGTGGTGTAGTTACAATGTTTACATGGAAAAAAGTTGAGTCAATACTGATAGGCATCTGAGTCGCGTCAGGAGAGGTAAATTACCAAAGTTGAGCTGGAGGCATTTTGGTTTTAAGTGCCTGATTCCACCAATACTAATGAGAGCTGCCAGGATGCATCCAGTGCAACTCCTTGGGACGCTGGGTGCTTGGCTTGCTCGGCCTTACCGGCCAGCACCTCTCTCAGCACAAGCTGTGCCACTTCAAGTAGAACTGGAAAGAGAAGGAAAAGATGAGGCTTTTGGGTGTACCCTGTCCTAGTAATCATAACAAACACTTTTTAATATTGCTAATTTGTGAAGGAATAACTGCATTTTCCCATGAAAATAAAGATGCAAGTGTTCCTCTGTCCTGCAGAGCTGCTGGAAAGTGTAGTGTTGAAATTGATTAGTAATGGAAAGTCAGGGCTTTGACATACCCGTTTTTTAATAAAAAGGAACTTGATTTAAAATCAGTCTTTCATTTAATAAGCAAACATTCATAATGACATTGCAGCATCTCATGAGAGTCGTGCTTGAGCCCAAGAATTTGCAACATGTGGAGAACAAGGATAAGTAGCAATCTAAATACAGCTTTCAAGATGAACTGTGGCTGGTGAGTCTTACGGTGTGCTGCTTTCTGTCTACACAAGAGGGAGAAGGGCAGAGTGCCCCCAGGAAAATGTATTTCAAGTAGACAGCAGACTGTGACTCACAACTTACTTGTCTTCAGAGTATTGTCTACTTATTGTGGTTGAAACAAATTGCCAGTGTGAACACCATACCAGGACTTTCCTATCTGTGGTGTCAAAGAGGATGCGATTCATTTGTATTTGGAAGTCAAAGAGCATAGTGACATAGATGACATCAGAAATTCTATCAGTCTGTTATTCAGCCACAAGCACCATTCTAAAGCATGTGAAGTTACTGCAGTGTAGTTCAACTTCTGCCTTTTCTGATTCCTTTTAATGGATAACGCTCCCTCCCTGGAAGTGTTGAAAGCTGTGCTGGTTGGGGCTTTGAGCAGCCTGGTCTAGTGGAAGGTGTCAATGCCCGTGACAGGGGTGTTGGAACTAGGTGACTTTAAGGTCCCTTCCAGTCCAGCCCAGTCTGTGATTCTGTGATACTATCAATTGTAGCTGGTTGTCAATGTGATGGGGAACAGGGAGGATTCCAGCTCCCCAAAATTGATGGTGTTGTATGTCTCCAAGTTCATGAAAAGCTATGTCCTCACAGAGACTTAAGGCACACACGTGTTTTCCAGGATGATTTCTGGAACACTTGAGAAAAGAAAATTGGGCAGACAGGAGAATTAGATGCTTTTTTTCCCTTTGACTTGCAGACATGCTAAATCACTGTTTTATTTTCTTGCATGGATTTCAGTTGAGTGTGAATTGTAACTGACAGATATCTGAGAGAGGTGTGGATGGATGGACAGACACGTGTGCTGTTTTCTTTGTCTGTTTTGGGAGTGCAAAAGTCTTTGAAAATTGTGGTAAGCCTCAAGAGTACTTAACAGCGTTGGAGCTTTATTATGCTAAATGGCTTCTTGTGTATTTCTGTGCTCCACTTAATGATACTCAGGACATACTCTTATTTCCTAGGAAATTCATTGAACATCCTCCTATGGTGTTCAGCTTATTTAACAAGTGTTAAATTTGTGTACATTCAACTCAAAAATCAATGTAATATACTAGTCAATATAATTTGCTATTGTGAGGAGGGTTCCCCCCCCCGGGAAATACATTTTGTATAATCATCCATTGTGCTTGGTAACATGTGGCTATGATATCTCAACCCAAAATTTACCTAGTTCCTGTAAATAGTTGGGGAAATGCTGCAGAGTTCAATGCCAGCTCAGCTCTGACAGGGTTTGTTGGACACAACTCCTTCCACACACAGCTGTTCTCACGTATGTGTGTGTCTTCCCAGAAGTTAGGAGTTCAAGAGGGCTTAACCAGTTCTGTGGTAACTACACAGATTTAGTTGGCAGTTTGTCCTGGCTAATAACTCATCCTCAAGGGCTGAGGAGAGACTGTAGCAATACTAACGGGGTTTTCTGGAGAAACATCTTAGATTGAGAAGGGACAACAAGTTTTGCATTGTAAGACACGACTGGCACTGACTTTCTATCAAGCCTTGCTGCGTTTTCCTATCCAGCTGTTCTGCTTGCTGAGTGCTGTGCTATGCTGAGGTTTTTAGTTTCTGCTCCATCTTATGTAATACAGATACTTACTTGTCGCACAGTTTGTTCCATCCATTGATGATGAGATGGTTCTGTGCTTGGTGCTGCTGTGGATGCTGTGTTATGAATTCATCCAGGTCTGTGGGGTGACTGAGATATGGCTGGTTTCTTAATGGATAGCTGATAGTTGGGGCAGCTATATTATCAAATAGAAAATAAAAAATATCTGAAGAGAGGAACTTGGCATGAGTAAAGAATCTGAAAAGTGTGAGGTACACATCTTCACATGACCTTTATTAGAAAGAAATGTTTTTACAAGGATCAGCAGGTGTTAGGCCTTTACAGGTTGTATATTTCCATAAACATGTGACTGCATGGGATGTTTTTATTTCTGGGCAGTAAATAATATCTCTGCATTATGAACTGCATATATGTGCAGTATATGAGGATCTATAGTCATGGCAATGTTACTACTTACAGGAAAGTATATATATGACAAATTATTTTTATTGATTTTAATAATATTTCAACTGAGTATGAAATGAGTATATACAGGGTATGTGTATATAAATAGCTATAGATCTATGTGTCTCAGTTGGTAGGAGAGCTTCTACACTTGTGCATATGAAGGAAATGAACAGTAATGCCATAGCTCTATAGAACTGTTGCAAATGGGGAACTAAATTTATTTAACTGGTCAGCCTGTGTGACTGCTGGAGTAAGAGGAGGTTAATGAAATTGCAGTACTAACTTATACACTGTGTCCAACACCATCTGACTTGGGTAATGAAAGAAATGTTCACTGTAATTCATATCTAAAGGTGGAGGTGCCACTGGCAGCCGCAATGTAAAATGGCTGTACAAAATATTTTCTATGGCTTCATTTCTTCCTGGGTAACTGCCCTGTTTTTAGTTTGCTCTTTCTTTTATGCCTGATACAGTTTGAGGTTACACTTAGGAAAATAAGTTGCTTGGTTCACATAACTGTGAAACATAAATACTTGAAGTTGTTAGCTACTTCTTATCTTTATATCTCTGTGTGTGTATATGTATATATAAATATGTCTTCGGAGGAAGATGTAATAGACTTACTCTGACTTCTCAGAAGCTATTTCCTAAGTGCTTTATAAGATACTTACTATAAACATTTCTAAATCTCTTGACAAAATTGCAACTGTAGTTATTTTTCCCAGTGTTGGGAAGATAATCTTTGAAGAAAGCATTAGTTAGCTTTTGGGAAGCTGCAGTATTGTGTCATAGTTGCTGTTGACCAACAGTTATATAAAGAAATGTCTGGGTGTGATTTATTTTTATTTTTTTAAATTTTTTTTTTTTGGTGTTTCATAGCAGCATATAAATCTTGCTATCGGTTGGATTTTGACAAGTCTGAAAGTTTTGGGCAGGTTAAGAACCTTACCTGCTATTGACCTCAGATACCTAAGAATGGATCTATTCCTGTCTGCTGAAATGTCCTGTCTTTCTGATGCAATTGTAATTGTTTAGTACCTTTACTAAAGGTAGTGAGAGTGCTCAGCCAAAACTCTGTTCCCTGGATATTTCTGAGGTTAGACCAGCTAAACAGATCTGTCAAGTTCCTGGACAAAACAAAAAAGGCACTAACATAATGCATGTCTTTTATTTAGTTATTTATGAATTGAGATTGCATTTTCACTGTGTTCTTAAATTGAGTGGAAGAGTGTCAGCATATCTGGAATATCTATATTTCCTGTAGCTCTTGGATTTTTTTTTTTCTGTTGTAAACCATCTGACCACTAAGAAAGCCAAGCCTTTACATTCTCAACTTTAAATAACAGTAATTCTAATTTTCTAACTAGCAGTATAACCTTATCTACAGCTGTATCAAAGTTAGTTTCAATGCAATTAATCTTCATCAATATTGCCACCCCTCACGTCATCTTCTGGAAAACTTAAAAGGAAAATAGCTTAATTAGGAACAGTAATGGCATTTTACTTTCAGAAAGATGGAATGTTCACCACACTGTGCAGCATTCTCCATTAGAATAATTCTCATTGCAGTCACTAAGCATTCAGTGAAAAGTCTTTGTGTAACTAATTTATAGAGAGCAAAGTTTTCTTGTGCTTAGGAATTTGAAAATTATCAATAGAACCAATATCCTTGTCCTGCTGCATAAGCAAGTCAACATCTTGTGGTATGAACAGTACAGGCAATGGAAATTTTAAATAGTATTAAATTTGGCTACATGAATATCCTCATATTTACCTTTTTATCACTTATATCGACTGCATTTCCATTTCTGCTATTAACTTTTGTTTGGCTTTTTAGTGCAAAACTAGATATTTAATGGTGATCTTGACTCCTTGAACTGTGTGATTATGAACACAGCTCCTATACAGCACTCAGAGACTCAGAGATGGGCAGTGCAACACGTGTTTTGTAAATGCTTAAGGAACATAGAAGTTCTTTAGACTGGGGAACGCATATTGCAGTAAATTTCATTAGCAAAGAATAAATACAAAGCCAGAATGATTTATATTCTCAGAAAGAGATTTCTGGAAAGATATTAGAAGAGTGGTCTGAAGAATAATATTTAATAATTGCATATGATTAGAAAGCTTGTTGTTATATTTTATAAAAGTTACAATTCTGGACATGGATTACTCACTGCCCTAAATCTAATGCAAAAGAACGTAAGGCATTGACCATAAAGTCTTGGGTTTTTCTGCAGATTTTTCCAAATGCAAATAAGGGAGACTTCTGACCAGAAATGTCTCAAGTTCCCAATAATCTGATCTATTGAATTCTGGAATCATTTTATCAGAAGTGAAGAGATGATGGCTGGTCTCCTCCAAGTCTCTGTATTCCCTGTAAGTACTATCTGTATCATCCAGGTGTGCTTAAAAATATATTTTTAATGCACATCAGATCCAGGGAAAGTGTGTTCTAAATTCTGTATATGTATGTTCTAAATTATTTCATCTACTAGATGGATATGTGATGCTTGTGAGGCTTATTATTGGGGGGGCTGTTAGCTGGGCAGATTGATAATTAGTCTAATAATATGACTTATGAAACTTCCAGTCTGAAAATAAGAATCACATACATAATGTACTTTTCTTGTGTTGTATCTTAGTCACATATTTTGAGTAGGAAATCGAATTTCCTGTTTCTGTTGTTATTTCTTTTAGGGAAATTGTTTTTTCTCCCTCGCTGTTTTGCACAGAGGCAAAGAGCTGCTGTAGGGTACTGGCTCCTTACAGCAATGCGGGACTCCAGAGCACATGGATAAGAGGAGGAGTTTTCAGGACACTGAGAAACTCTGACTGAGAGGGGAAGAAACAGCGATCATTGTTGATGAACCTTGGCAGGTTACGGGTGTCAGGATTGGAAGGGAATGGATTCACCCTGCTGATGAGCTGAAGGAGAGGAATTTTGGAGGTAAATTTTTAAGCACAGTAAGAGCTCTATGTCAGTCCCCAGTTGGAGATGTGCACTTTTCTCCTGCACTCTGAAGAAAGTTCCCCAGATAAGATTTGAACCTGTGTTAATTTTCCCTGTGAAACAGTTCCAAGAAGCCCAGCCTACCTCCTGAAAATGGGAATGCAGTAATAGTACAGAAATATGCCAGTAACTTGTCCTAGTTTAGTAGCGATTCAGCGTGACCAAATAATAGAAAACGCCACTTTCTTTTGTTACCACTTGCAAGTATTTTCTCTGTTAAGCAACACCCTTCATCTGAGATGACTCCTGCTACTTCCAGCACTTTTATGCTGCAAACTGCATGGCAAGTAAAGGTCAAATATAATTATCTGGGGGAAGGGGCTGTTTGTTTTCCTCCTCACCAGAGCTTTTATTTTTGTAATTATGAATAAAGAATAAGTAATGTTACAGGATGACTCTCCAATGAAGGTTTGGTACAGAGTGGGAACATTTTTTTTTCACACAGTAGTAGCAAATTTAAAGTGTTTCTTATGCTCTGTCAAAGTTTCATGGAAATATAAACTGACTTCACAATGAGACAGAACAAACCTCAAGCTTAATTTAAAACCCTAAAAAGCGATGCTAAGACAATCGTACATTTAAACTTCACAAGTGAGAAAGGAGCTGAAAAATGTATGGAAAGTGAGAGAGAGGGGAAGTGTGCTGTGTCTTGACTAATGATACAGAAGCCTTCAAATGCCATGAACTGTCAGGACTGAATAAAGAGCTGTCAGGAACATTTATTTATTTAATCTCCCTTCTTCATCCTCTACCTGGAGGTCTTGGCTATTATTCCTTCTTCATATATTTCTGCTTTACAGTTATTTTATTGGAAGCAGGAGTCCAAGAGATCACCTATCCAAATGTCATCATCACTTTCCAAATTACTGCTCTGGTTCATGTTCAGCTCACTAGCAAGTACAACTCTGAACTTCTTGAATCTAATGAGAGCAGGAGAATTACAGCAAGAAAATCAGTTAAAGCAAGTTAAGAAATCAGTTTCCTATTTCTTATTTTATTCACAGTGGTTACTAGTGAGTGGGTGTGTGCGTTTCACAATACATTATGAAGAATTGCTATCTATAAACAAAATTTGCTAGCAATGTGCATCCATAATTAGGATGATGGGATGAAAAAGAAGCAGGCAACTGTCTGGATTTTAGTCTCTCTGTCATTGAGTAGAGAACTGTGGGCACTCAGTATGGATATAACAACCCAACAGCTTAGTGTGCAGAATTCAAATGCTTATTTGCACCTCCAAATACTACTTTGGTGATGTGTTGTTTTTTTGTTTTGTTGGTTTGTTTTTGTTTTTTTTTTAAGAAGTGTGGTAGAAGACCTCAGAAAAAACACGTGAAATGGCAGAATCAACAAGAAGAATGTAAGAAACATGTAAGTATTTGTAGTTCTGGTTAAAACCTGGAATTGCAGAAATGTAAAAATAATCACACGTATTTTACCTAATGTCACAGAAGCCAAACACAAATGGAAACAGCTTTTTAAACTATAAGAACTTCTTGGTTTCAGATTAAGTTGATCAAAGTGGTTTATATTTTAGTCAGAATTGGGTTTAGTTTCAACATTTAAAAAAAAAAGAGGTTAATTTTTAAAGCTTAGATTTTTAAAAAATAAGGGCTTGCCAAACAAGCATCTCCCTGTTCCCCCTAAGTATGTTAAATGATTTTGAAATTTTTCTCCCAAATAAGAATGCATGCACATCTGTTTTTAAATGGTGGAGCTGCCTTTGACTCTTTGAAAATAATGTCTTAACATAATCACAAGCACAGTTTTCACCAAGCTTTTATCAAAGGTACACATTTCACAGCCAGCAATTGCAGGTTAGTGCTACATCCTTGACAGTTGTTTCAGAATATGTTGAAGTGTTGAAGGTGAAATGTAATTAACAGTATATATCACATAAATGTTTCAATCAATTTAAATTAGTCACTAGGTGGCTATGTATCACAGATGGAAGTGTGTTATTTAACAGAAGAAAATCCTTATTAATAATGCAGTTCTTAGTCTAATAATGGATTAATATACATTGTCTTAAATATGCATTGTCTGACTTGATTACAGTAATGGGTCTGAAAGCATGAGCCTTACTATTTACCATTTTAGTATCTGTATCTACAACACTAACTCAAAGTAGTCATTGGGATCACAGAGAAGGCTTGCTTGAAGTCAGAAATCTAGGTATCTTTAGAATGAAACCTAGTGTATATACATACACAGGTATATAGTATATAGAGTGTAGGTCCTGATTTTCAGCTTTTAGTGTTCTCTGTTCAGCATGGGGCTTGATAAGGCAAGTGAGAGGATGTTGTTATTATGACAGAAGTCAATTCTGTTTTCTGTTTTCCTCATGAGGTGGCTTCAGGAGGACAGACTCATTCCCACAGAGTTTCTCACACGAGCGGCCTGTCCATTTAAGGCCATTAAATGAGTTATTATTTGCCCCATTTGCTTCCCTGGTCATATTTATTCAAGATCTATTCTTTGGCACATGCAGGATGATTAATGTACTGTCCATCTGTAGAAGATTTAATTTATCATCTTTCAGAAAAAAAATAATTTAATGATCAGGTATCATTCAGGAAATAGCAGCTGAAATCCTTTCAACTTCAGCAAGATACATGCTCTCTGGTTAATTTTCAGGGGGTCATTCTCTGCCCCATCTTAAAATTTAAAGGATGGCATGGACTTCTCATTTGTAAAATATTCTTCTCAGCCTGCGAACCTCTGTGTATTCAGACTCTCCTGAAAAGGGAGATCTGTCACTTTTGGGTATAACTAAAATATATACTTCATGCTGGATAGATCGGATGGAATTCTTGTAGATACTAGAATTGAAAATACATGTTTTCTTACCTACAAACACTCAAAGAGTTAGGTTTAAATAAATCGTGTCATTACTTTGTTACCTAAGGAAAATTGTCAAGTTCTTCCACTTTAAAATAGCAAAAAAACCAGGAGAGACACACTCTGCAGTTGCCCGCATTTATGGTATATTTCACTATTTTTGGTTTTAAAGCAGCTGTTTCCTTTTACAATTTATACAATTTAAATAGAAAAAGTAAATATTTTCATGGATACATTTACAGTGGGCTATCTGAGAAAGTAAATGGCATTAGCTTGCATAATGTATATGATGATGGAGGGAAGGAAAAGCAAAAGCTAACCAGCAGATAATTTCCAGCACTGTTAGGTTTTCCTGTTTTGGTTAAATATTCCAGAACAACGTCATCAATCAAAAAGCTTCCCATTCCAGATAGAGAAATGTTACCTTTTTAAGCATTGCTAAGCACTTTGACATATTTGAAAAATTGAGTCCTAGATCCTAAAGGTTATTTGTCATAGGAGAAAGAGAAAATACGCTCTGTGTATGCCAGAATGGCAAATAAAGACTGTAAAGATGATAAATCTTGAGTTGGGTACATAAACTACTCAGATTCATAGTCCCCAACTTGATCACACCAAGTTGTAGTTTAATTTGGCCTTTCCTGACACACAGCTGTACCCAGCAGGGAAGTGGTGGTCGGTTGATCACGTCGCAGGGGAAGCCTCATGAAGGAAATGGTAGAGAAGAGAAAAAATAGTCTGCAACACATTGTGAATGCTCCACCACACAGCACTGGGGGATTCTGTTATTTGGTTGGGTTGGTTTTTGGATTGTCTTCAAAGGCACCCTAGTTCAGGTGAAGCAAGCCTTGAATCTGTCCTTTCCTCATGATATTTAAAATCACCATTTAAATATTTGACAGGTCTGCAAGCTACTTCCTCCTAAATATGGCTGGTCAGAAGAGCAGTCAGGGTGACTTGTTGATATGACTAAAACAATTTAATTTAAAAGAAACTTCATAAAGGCTTATTCTGACAGCTGATAATTCCATACACTGTAGGTAAAATTATTACTTTATCTTAAATAATTTTGCTAGGCTACTGTGAACACATAAAGTCTGGAAGCACTTCCAGAGAGAAAAAGGAGAACAGTTAGGTTTCTCTAATTGAGTATTGTGTGCTGCAGTCATAGCATTTGGTGGGAGAGAAATAATTCAAATTCTATACTAATGTGGATGCATTACTTGGACAAAGAAAAACTAATTTTACAGTGACAGGTGACACAGTGATGCTTGTAAACCTCTCCAGCATTTGGCTTTATGTTCTGTAGGAGTTCTCCTTTCAGCAATGCATAATTCTGTCTTTGTTAATGTAACAACAGCAGCAAGTTTTAACTGATATATTTTTAATAATTTTTGACTAAATTCATTTATATTAGTAGGCATATAAGACAAGCTTCTAATATCATAATTTTCAACAACTGAACACCCTAATGACAGAAAAATACGGGTGAAGGAGAGAGACACGGACAGTTGTTAGTGGTCGCTCGGTGCACTGCAGAGCAAAAAGCTCTCCCTATTCTACTGAATCTTACTCAGATGGTTGACATGATTTTTCTTTCTCTCCATCCATAAGGGAAAGGTGTCTCTCTGTAAGAGGACAGGTGAGAAGTTTGGTTGCTTATGAACAGCATTTGCTAGTCCATGCAATTCGTGGTGCAGGAACACTGGCAGGAGCACTGGATGTTCATGGGTTGTGCTCCTTAACATGGAGTACTGACCAGCACTGGGCTTTGGTGGAACACTAGAAACTTCTGATACAAAACATTGCCCACAGAGTCACCTGCTGAGATGCTGAGGAGTGTTGCCCTCATCACCCACTAAGGTTGCACTCTTTGCACAGTAGCACATGCTTTAGTTTTTTATTTTTTAAATATTATTGGTTTATACTTAAATACTTCAGAATGGTAGTTGAAAAATAAACTGAATGAGAAATACTTTACACCTGGGTGAAAATCGGAGGTTCTGCAAATTTCAGGTACCATGCCAACTACTGAGAAATGCTTGCACACTAACCCACTGGTAAATAATAGCTTTTATTTTTGGTTCCCTGATACGTAAATGTCTTAAATTCTCCTGTTTGGTACTGGTGCTATATATGCATGCTGTTATTCAGAATCAAGAGGATAAAATGTGCTTTGTGACAAGGTAATAAATGTACTGTACATCCATAAAATAGTTTGTAATTTATGGGGGGAAGAAATTACTGCTCAAATACCATTCAGAAAATATCACTTGGATTTTTTATAACTTCAGCTACTTACATGCTCTGTATGAATATTTTCATTGTTAAACTAACTCATAATATTTATTCAGTCCCTAAATGGTCTGAGAAATAATTGCAGCTTGTTACAGCTCTTGAAAGCAAAGGCTGGCACAGAGAAGTGGAAGGCCAAAAAATGTGTGACCATCAGTTCTGAAGCCTATACCTTTAAACTCTGGACAAAGAAAGCAATTTAGTCCTGAGCAGTCTCAGTTATTTTCATAAGGAAGCATATCCTCCCTTTAAAGTGAATTTTAAAAGATCAGTTGCTGTTCAGTTACCCTGTGTCATATTTGCAGCATGCAGATGGGATGCTAATACAGACGCTTCTCATCAGCAGCCCTGAGCGTGTTCCAGGACACAGAAACTCAGAAATGTCTGGGTTGGAAGGGACCTCTAGAGGTCATCTAGTCCAACCCCCAAGACCTTCAAATGATGCAGGGCAGCTGTAATCACTGCCACACCCAACTCTTCTGTAGAAGATTTGTAAATTATTACTTAAAAATGAAGTTATTTCGCCTAGGGATCTGTGCCATATATTTGTTCTCTATAAAATTACTTAAGGTGGGAGGGAAAAAACAATGAGGAAGGCACAGGAGAAGTTATTGTGTTAACTGGATATCTTAGTTTGACAGGGAGTGTTTGGACTTGCATATGGTGAAATTAATCTGCCATATTTGATTTTTAAATCTACATTGAAACAATTTTTTTTTACAAAATTAGAGTAGTGATTGCTGAAGAGAAATAGGTTTCACTAAAGGAAATGTGGACTTTTCTGAAGTCTGAGAAAGGCAGAGCTCAATCCTAGCTTATATAGATAAGTTCATATAAACCACATAGCATATGAAGCTATTAATATTCAAGGGTTATTAGTAGAAATCCCTTTATAAAGCAGTATTACTTTAGCTTTTGAGTGACATTGCGACATTGTTTTTCAATCAGACTGTCCTTGAGAGTCAACAAACTCCATTTCTCTAAGAGGGTTAATTAAGGTCAAGTTTATAATGGGGTAGGAAGAAGTGCAGACTGAAGTAGCCGTATATCAGAATGAGATTCAAGGTCTCTGCAATGCATTAATAACAGTGAGGCTGTCTAATGTGGGCAGCATAACATGTTCTGCAGCAAAAAAATCCTGAAACAAACCTGAAGAACCAAATACGGTTCCCCTCACTGAAGGTTTTTGGACAGTGTTTTTCCATCAGGAAAACTCTGAAATGAGGCTGATGAGCAGAAGAGACTGCACCAGATCAGAGGGCAGAGTGTTGATCAGCAAAACTTTCCTGGGTTTGTCCAAGGTGTGCGAAATGCACAATCTCTGTGTTGCCCCAGCAGCAGTGGGGTAGTGAATCTGGTTCTCGTGCAACTCGAGGGTGTGTTGCTCTGTCTATAGTATCTGTGTATATGGTGGTTTCCATCTCCCCCTGCTACCATAAATTTCAAGAGGTCAACTACCCCTTCTTCCATGATGGTGAGCTGCTAACTGGGCAACATCCCACCTGCAGATGGGAATGAGCAAGGCTAGAGCTGCTGGTGAAGGGGCAGAGGCTCTGTGCTGATGGTAGAGCAAGAGCCTCTGTCTCTTCTGGTTATGGACAACAAACTACATGTCAGCGTGCCTGTCTGGTCCAACTTTGGTGCTGCTGCTTTTCTTGATGCCTGAAGAAAGCCACCCTGGGGTAAAGGTTAGGTGAAATTGCAGGAAGAGGAGCAGATATATGAAACCCATAGGCGAAGAGAGGCAAAGGAAGGCTTGATTATGACTGTTTATGTGTAGATAGTTTTGTCTCTTACAGGTAAGCATGGGGCAGTTTTGTTTTTTTTTTCTTCCAGATAAAGTCCCCATTAGTGGTCAGAATAACTTTCCCAGCACAAATTCCATGCTCTCTTCTGTAAAATTCCTTGTGTTAAAGGGGGGGACTCATCAAATGTATCTCCTAGATTTTCAGATCTGTCTTGAAAATTAAAGTTCAGCAGAAATCATGAGACTCCATCTCCTCAGTTTCTGGAAGTTTATACTGTGGCATTTTTGTTGTTGTTACGAATCTGCGGTAATAAGGACCAAAAAGTTAAATCCAAGCAAAGTGTCATTAAAAAAATACATCTGTCAAGGACAAATGCAAGGGTACTACTGTTGAGTGACTAAGCTTTATGAAGCAACTAGAGCTCTCCCCCTCAATCAAATAGTAATTCCAAGAAGTTCAGGCCGTGACAGCAGCTCTAAGACAAGATGTTTAATTTCTCTTCAGGGGCATATTTGTCACAGGCTAACATTGTTTTGCATAGTGTAAAGGGAGCTTTCCAGATTCTTTTCAGTCATCTTCATGATGTGAGTTCATGTCTCACAGAAGTAAATTGTATTGTACAATTTCTTTTTTGTCATTCCCCACATGTGCCACCTTTATATAGATCTCTACAGTATAAACTACTCAAAACTTTTATTACATCAGGCTCAAGACTTGTATTATTCATTAAACTAATCATGAAATACATTACACAGCTTAATTATATAAATAATCCTTTGCAATGGAGAGCAATGCAAGTGTAGGTGTTCTTTTTTTACCAGGTATGCTATCGGAATGACCAGGGCCCTTAGGTTTGGCTTGCTTTTGTCTTTCAAACTCCCATTCTTCATACGGTTTTGGAAAATTCAACTATTCAGCAGAATGATTGTGTCTGATCAACATCAAGATCCACAGGGTGTATGTATCTCTCGGTCATTAGGGTAGCAAACTGTCAGGAGACAAATGGGTAACACCAAATTTCTCAGTTTGTATTGCAATCTGTAGGGAAACAAGAATGATGGGACTCAGATGTGGTTTCCCCTGCCTTTCCTACCCGTGCCCTTTGCAATACAAAATCACAATATTGTGAGCTGCTCCCTGGCTCCTGCTCTCTTTCTTATAGTCGTAAGCGTAATTTTTTCACTATTTTCTTGAGACTGTTTCCTTGTCTTATTGCTTCCTAAATTGGCCCCCTCTTGTATCCTGGGCTTACCGTGCACGAAGCCTTCTGAACCTGTCCAGCTCCTGGTCCTGTCTGTGTGTAAGTTTGGCTGCTTCCAGCTTCCTCCTCTGTGCCTGGCAGGCAGGGAGCAGGGAAGGAAAAAGGCTCTTTGCTTTCAGTAACAGTGCTTTGTGCCACAGTGGCATCTAGCTGCCGCAGCTACAGATGAAACTCCACACAGCCTCTGCGCTCCTGGTTTGGAGCAGGTCAGCGCAGATGGGTTCTTAAGAGAATTCATCTGCCAAAATGCTGAGCGTATGCAAAGTGTGATCAAAGTCTTAGGATGGCTTTTAGCCTTTGCTTTTTCCCCTATCCAGCAGAAGATGAGTCCTTAGAGCAAGAGACAATCCCAAGGGAATTTCAGGTCCCTACTGCAAAACCAGAAATGCTAAAGCATTTTGAGGAACAGGTTACAAAGTTCATTGTGTATTTAAAACGGTATCTCACTATAATTTAGCCTTGGAAACAGTTGGAGATCATTTCTGTTAATTCATTCCAAAATATTTTTAAAGTAATTAGCATGGTTCTAAGTTCTTCCAGGTAGGGGACTGAGTGGAATGAGCCTTCCCTGTAGAAATTGGAAAACGTTTAAGCAACTGAAAGAAGATCCTAAAAATTAGGATCTTCTAATAGTATAGGGAGCTGGTGAAGGTTGCCTTGGAATGCTTTCTGTTTGTAGCATTTGGACATACACTTATTTTGTTTACAATCATTTTATTTGATGACTTATTCTTTATTCTATGACTCTATGAGCTAAATCCTCACCCATTTTTTTTTTATTTTTAAATCCAGGTTTTAGCAACAAAGGAAACTAAGACAATAAACACCAGCCATCATTTTCACAGGTTCAAACTTGCAAGAGTTTCTTAGCATGCCCAGCTTCTGCTGAGCAGCAGCCCTGACTCTGCAAAAATTGTATTGGCTTGGGCTAGATTTTCCTGTCAGGGAGGGGTCCATTAAGATCATCTGGGCTTCCCATCTGCATAAAGCTACTATTTAACAGTTTACAGTGCTGTTCTTTACTGCACCTTCAGTCCTGTGCAAGTTTTCTAGTATTCTTTATGTTATTTACATTTGCAACTTTTGTAGTATTTTTCCTTGTAATTCTGCAAAATGTTCAGAACCTTTAATCACTCTGAGTGCAAAGAGATGAGAAATATGCCAGTGAAAACATTGTGCACTTAAAATAATCTTCAGAGTTTAGGTTTTTTTTATTATTATTATTATACCAGATAAGAGTGAAAACTTGACAAATGGACTGTGAAGGAAAAAAGTGTTTTCATTATTCTCATGGCAGGCTCTCCTGGCATTTATCATGGTGGAGGCCGGTGGAATGTCCTGCAGGGCATTATCCTCCCCACAAAAGCCAGCCACGGGGAACCCACTAAACACAGCACACAGGGTAACGGGGCTTTTTGTCGAAGTGCATTCTCTGGTGGATTCTGGGACATTCAGTAGTTTCTAATGGCAATAACCTTAACCAATTGTAAAAGATAATTTAAAAAAAAAGTTATGTTCATTTTCAGTGTAGTGACAATTTCCTGACATTTATTTGGGAAGCTCCTTTGATCATGAACTGAAGCTAGGACTGAGGAAACCTCAAAACGCATTTGTGTACTGTGCTGCATCCAGAGAGACAGAGGGACTGACACTGTACCTTGTCAGAACAATCCTTTGGTATTCTTAATGCGTGATATTTATGTATTTCTAATTTGTTTTGCAAGAGTTTAGTTTTAATTAAATTTTAAAGATTATGAAATCAATGATTTAGTTTCAGGGCTCTGGAGCAGAATGAGGATTTTTTTAATAAGCTTTTGCATTTTTTATAGGAAGAAATGAAAGTTACCACTTACCATACACCATGTTTTCTTTTTTTATATTGAAATGCCTACATTAAATTGACATACAGCTCAGGTTCTGCGTCGAGGGAGAACGTCCCATCTCTTCACAGCAGTAGCCTGATTGGGACCCACAGGATGGTGGAAGTCTGTAGGAAACAGAGCAGGGAAGGGTGACGTACAGCCTTGCAGCATGTGTAATTCAGGGGGTTTCTCTTCTTTGTGCTTCTTGCTTTCATTTTGTTTGTCCTCGTAGATAACAAAGCTGTGTGGCAATTAGCTCCTCCTGCTCCGTCTGCAGTTAAGTCTGCGTCTCACTATTGTGCCAGCAGTGTAGGAAAGGACTGACAAAGTCATGGAAACCATCAGGTTTGCCTCTAGTCTGAAGTTCTCTGTTGCTTTTCTCAGGTGCACTGGATAGGGTATGTCCTCCTGTGCTCTCCCCATTCCCACCCTTATGATATGTGTATTATACAGCTACTGAGCATTGTACTTTCACAAATATTTTCTCTTTGGAGTTTATTATTGGCCCAAGTTTAAAGACGACTTAAATCACTGTATTGCTTTAGGAAGTATCACCAGGTGAAGGAATCAAAAACTTCATTTTCATATATGGGGCATTTAGAGGGATGGCTGTGTACTTTGTGGAGCATCTGACAATAAGCCATCTCATAAAGATAGAAAAATGTGGTTTTTATACTGTGTGTGTATTTGGAAGGTGAGGGGAATTTTGCAAATCGTATGCAAATGGTCAGCCTTACTGAAAAATGATAAAAGGAAGAATTCCCTTCTAATATCGTTATGTTTAAATGATCAAGTGGGGTTTTTTCTTAGTATTTCAGTCTGATAGGCAGGAATTTCTTTTAGAAGTCATTTTTGGGGCAGACTGTCTCCTAACTCCTGTTCATATATGCATAGGAGTGCAGGAAAAGGTATGAGAATGACAGGGGGAGGATGTGGGACTGGGGGGGGGGAAATGGGAAGTCATTCTGTCTTCTATCAAAACACATATTGGCTCCTCATATTGGTTCCGTTTGAAAGTTGCACTTCAAGAAACCAAGAAAAAAGAGGCGGAACCCTTTAAACTTCATGGTTACTTACTCCTTTAGAGATATGGATGAAGAGAAAGTATTGAAGTAGAGAACAGGGTGTAGATCCTCTAATGGTATTATAGCAAATGTGCATAAGCGCAGTCGGTGTTAAAGCTGGGGATTTGATAACCAGCCCCCGTTTGTCATTTCTCGTGCTACTGTGGGGTTTGTGTTGGATTGGTTTGGTTTGGTTTTGTTTTTAAATTGCTAATATCTGCATGAAGACCTTAATGGGATAGGCTGAAATATGAATGATTAGAGCTATGTTAGAAATGACAAGTTAGTTTTTAAATCATTAGTGTGAAGATTAGGGGCGGGGATCTCATCTATTCTGAAATAGTGGAATGAGAGGAGATCCTTTGAAAAACAGAAGTGGAATGAAAATTAACAATGATTTCATGATGAAGAGGCAGACTAATATGTAGGAGGGAAATCAAGAGAGCAAATCACTGCAAAAATAGAAGGCTTTCAGAATAAACCCCTTATTTATGTATTTGAGTACAGCAGAAAAATATCACAGAAGAACAGAGGGAGACCCTAAAGCAGGAGGTTGAAGACGTTGACTGTACTCACAGAGAAATTTTTCAGCCAGTTGTATCCTTAGAAGTATACTGAAGGAATTGATGTTTTGTATGAGTTCCTAAGGAACCATTATCTGAAATTAAGAAACCAATCATGTTTGCTGTTTCACTCCTGTTAGGAAAGCTGCTGCTTCCCATCATTCTTTATTTTCAGATTACCATTCCTTTGCATGTCTCTTGTGGTTTAGTACTAGCAACTTACCAGGATCGAGATGAGAAAGCGTGCTGCTGCTGTACACAGGCTTTTTAGCTTGGGATCTCTACTTGTTTGTCTTGTAGAAAAGCCTGGTTCTAAATGTCAAAGATTTGATGAATGTTCTAAATTTAAAAGAAGAAAACAAAGAACTACGTGAAATGTGAGTGAGAGAGAGAATTCCTGGGTGGGTTATTCTTGCCTGTGTATTGAGAAGTTTCCCTCGGGGCTTTAGAAATTTCAGAATGATTAATATGCTGCCTCTGTCTCTGAGATCATCAAGATCATCATTTTCCTATCTCATGTAAGTCCAAGTGCATCTTGATGAACTAGCAGATAGATCTGTTATCGCTTTCACCACCGGTTAGTGTTCTTCCAAATATTTTCAGGCTCAAAATTATGCAATGAAACTTTCTTTTTTCTTCTTCTCACCAGCATAGTGCAAGCCCATTATGTGTGATAGTTTGTATCGACAAAACCAACCAGACAGACTGCAGGGGGACCAAGTTAAATGTCGTCTGTGTTGAAACCAGCAGTAAAACCTTTATGAACTTCAGTGAAGTTTCCTTGGTAGGATTTCCTTGATGCTTTCCCGGCATAACACAGGTTCCTCTGAGCAGATTGCCACTGATACTACTATCAGCAAATAGTACCGATCAGCACCAATCGTTTCACAGTGAGGATGGCCAAGCACCTGGTACAGTAGTCTGGCATGGCTTCTGCCCTACAAGGTGCTCAGTTCTCAGGTCCCAGTTCAGCAAAGCCCTGAGACATGAGGTGAGCTGTCAGCATGCCAGGAGTCTCAGCTGTCCTCTTAAGTGCTTTGCTGGATTGGTGCCAACGTGCTCAGTTCTTTGAACAATTGGGCTTGTGTACAGTAAACATGAGTTTTTACCCTGTGGTTTCAGTGTTGATGCTGCCAAGTTAACCTCTTATTTGTAGACTTGTGACTCCAGCGATGTTGTGTCTGCATGCAGAAAGAAGAAAAATCTTTAATTCTGGGACAGCCTCAGAAAACAATGCAGCCAGATACATCTGTGTAACACTGGCCTGTCTTCATTGTTTTTCAGGGGAACAGCTTATGTGCTCCTACGCAGGGAATAGCTGGTGAGCATAGAGAGTATTTTCCAAGAACTTTTATAACTAATGAAACTGAGCAGTATTTTAAAATCATTTCCAGTTCTCACAAGGGAAGAGCATTGCAGCAGAGTGAGTTGCTTCACGCTGCTGCTCATTGCTGATGCCCGGCCAAAAGAAGTCACTCAGTATTGCATAGTTGAGTGGCTCTAAAAATCTGTATCAGCTGAATCATATTTTTAATTTCTTTTTTTTTTTTTTAAAGCAGAGGCTGCACTGTACTTGTGGGGATTAAGCTGGGAACAAGTTCATTAAACTAACAAAATGAGACAGGTATGTTGCAGAGATGTTAGGAAGAGCTAGAATTGATCCAACCCAGTGTTCATTAATTAAGTACTGTATTTATGGGGGTAGTACTAGAAGTTTTTAAGTTGATGAACCATTTATATAATTTTCTGTGATAAACATTAATTTAGGAAGGTATAACTACTCGTGTTGAGTGTGCTCTTTGGATACCATGATTCAGGTATGTATATGAGATCTCTAAAAGACAGGTTAGTCTCACCTTCAAAAATAATGATTTTGCTTTTTAAAGGTGGTTTTGAAAGCTAACACAGAAACTGGCCAGTGAGTGATGCGAGGGAAGAATGGACTTTGGCACCTCCACGAGAGTTATAAAGCAAAGCCCTTTATCAACGGCACATCCCTTGGTTCTGTAGAGCAAGCTGCACTGACCATGCACACCAGCAGTGCTGACTGGTATGTGAGAGCCCACACGCTGTTCACACGCCTCAGGCACTACACGACTGGCTGTCCTCTAACTCGCCCAGTACCCACCACGTCCTGGTTTTCTCTATTTTCTTCTGCTCTATCTTCTTGCTTCATTGCCTTTTCTTCACCGTTGTTCTTACTTCACGCTCTTCCCATGGTTCAAGGACAGTTCCTGCTAAGTGTCCGTTTTCTTCCAACCAAGATCCCCCAAGTGAAGTAAGAGAAATACTGATATATGCTGATTTGTTTTCAGCGGTGTCTGAGAGGTAAAACTGACCCCAGCATCTCTGATTAGAATTCTCCTTCTGGCTTTCAACATGGTGATGAAATTTCACATTTTCAAAAAACCTGGCCATTACATTTCTTTTTTTCTGGTATGTATTACAGAGTCAAGATCTTCAAGGAACGGGAGAAAATAAAAATTCTGAATAGCAGTAAATAACAGGGAAGAGGGAAGCATGTAGGTAGTAAATAATAATTAGAAAGTATGAAGAAGAGCTTAAAGAGCAAGATCTTTGGTGTTGTGAGACCCAACTTAATACTGCTCACGAAACAGAACTGTTGCTGAGATCATTGGTGTGGATTTGAAAGCTAAAACCTGGACTCATCCATTTTAATTTGTTTTGTTTCTTGCAGCTGATGGAAGACTTACAGGCAAGTGAGATGTCTGTGAAGTTTTCCTTATAGTTATTTCTTTTAATTAGAAAAATAAATGTAATGTCACATCTCTGTTACTTTTATAGTAGTGTTCCGGGTTATAATGATAGGTAGTGCTTTGAGGTGACCTCCACTGAATGCTATGATTAATAGTCTCTGTTCGCTTTGTGTCCTTCTCTTTTTAGTTTTAAGTGTGGGGACCAGAATGAAAAACTCCAAACATTAAGTAAAGTATTCCTTGTGCAAATTATGCAAATTGCAATCGTCTGCTAAATTAATTAATTGCATTCATCAGAATAGCATATGAAAAATGAAAGATATTTCCAAATGTTAAATAATGGCTGGATCATTCTGAAATTAAAAAAAATTAAACAGATACATGGTCATAGTCTGCTATTCACCCTGTGAAATTGCATTTGACCTCCATTTGGGTAATTGTATTATGCCTGCCTAAATTTCCATGCCCAGTGATTTACAATAGAACATATTATTCCACTCCTCCTATTCTACTGTACTGCATGCTGCTGCTATTTATTGCTGTGTAGATACATCTATTGAGAGGATGATCATGTTCTAGTGGCTGCCTCCCATGGCTCCTATACAGATTTCTTTGCCAAGTGCATTTTCCATTCAGGTAATTACTATCACGTAAACAAAAGATTATTTATATTTATGTATCCTGTATTCTGGGGTAATTCTGATGAAGGAAAGAGCTGAAACTAAACTATAGAAGAAAATTAAAATATTTGCCTCTGTTTTTTAATGAAAGCTGTTGGGGACTCCTTTCTAAGGATTGCTCCCAGAAACATCCCATAAACTCCTTAGTTGCTTTAAACAGCAACAAAGACAGCTTTCATGATGCTGCTCCATGGCTCAGAGCAGTACCCGGTGAATATAAAGATATTGCTCGCTGCCTGAAGAGAAGCTCAGCAGTTGCCTGACATCAGTCTTTAAACATAACTGCAAGTTTAAACTCAACGAAGAAAGAGGTATTTTATCATACAGAAAGGAGTGTATGCTCCTTTTTTAATTTTATTTTTAATCAGGCTTTAGCTCTGTAGCTTTACAGTTTAAAAGAATTCATATCAGATGGGAATAACAGGCAGAGAGGCTAATTTAAGCCTTGTAATTTGAATCCTAAATTTACTCTTGGTTAAGTATGTTGGAAAATGGATTGCTTTGGAATAGCTGAAGTACAAGGTCATAGAGTTGTTACAAAGAGACCTTTTCCCCCTTTGTGGACCAATTATTGTATTTTGCAAAAGGGTAAGAACTTGATATAAAAGTGTGGTTAACTTAGACCCACAAGCTCTGAACTGTACGTAATGCCTGTTCTAGCTGCACCTGGGTTGAACTGTAATGTACTAAATAATGCATTTTCAGAGTAAATGTTGGATTTGAGTGGCACTGGAACTCTGTGGAGACCAATGAAAGTGAACAGGATCTTCTTTTACTAGTAAATGTTTGGACAATAGCGAGGGTAATACCTGTGAAACCCGCCTAACGTGCTTTCTGTAAACCTGCTAAGTAACCCTTCCTTGAAGTATCTGTCTTAAAGTAAGACTTAGGCTGTCTCTCCTGAAATAAGGTTCAGGCATGAACACATTCTGATATTGGAAAATGTCCGGAATCCCGATGGTTTTTGTTTGTGTCTCTCTCCTGCATTAGCATTCTCTGCTTTCAGCAAGATTGATAGAGAATATCAAATTCTTGCTCCTCTGACTAAAGGGACTTGAGCCTTGGACTCAGACCCAGTCTTTTTCCAATGCAAGAATTGCATCATTCCTGAAATTTTGAACACTTCCCATGAAACGTATCCATCTCTTCTTTGATTCCACTGTTCGTGAGCACAGAGATACTGTTGAGGCTGAAGGCCCACCTGAAAATATAAACTTCAGTACTTCAGGACCCAAAATATATGACCAAGAATGACAAAAGGGCTTAATGACATTAGACTTTGGACTAGAACTATTGTTTTAGCTAGAACGTATAATGTATGTCCTAAATTCTTTAATTTAGTTAATTATCTCCTAATTACAGTCTAATTAATTGCTAATTTATCTTAATTTCCTCTGGTAATTTCCTTATTAATCCCTTCTTTAATATGTTACATTTTCATCCTTCCTCCATTAATTGGGAGACTGCAGTCTTTGCAGTGACGAAAGGTATGTTTCTTACCTTCTGTAAAACAGCTAAATATGACTTTGCAATTAGCACCTTTTCATTAGAAACCTGAATGACCACGCTGCTGTCAGTCTCGCTGAGAACACAGGAGAACCATAGACATGTTTCACGATTTAAGGAAAAACCAGAGCAGGTTTTGTGTGGAGACCAGCGTCCTGAGATTTCTTCATGAAATACAGTAGTTTCAGTGTTCAGGGCTTCACTTCCTACTTAGTTACTGTTCCTTCTGTGTCCCATTTAAGCAGATTTTTATTGAGAGTAATGTTTTTATTATTACTTCAGAAAGCTCTGAAATCTGAATCCACACATTCCTGTGATTGGATAATCCCCACCTGCACTCTTCTCCAGGCATTCTTTGAGAAATGTTGGTTAACTTTCTCGATTAAAAAACCTCAACGAGCAATATTTTTACACAATAGGAAAAGCCTATTCCAGAACCTGAGTTTCCCCTTGCTTAAAAAACTGTGGATTAATTAACAGATCTCACTGAAATAGCTGAGGCTGGAGGCCTAACTCTCAAATGCTTATTGTACCTTGCATCCAAATGGGGGAAAAGTATTTCTAAGTGAAGCGAGTGCACAGTTCAGATGAACTTTCACCATATAACTCAGCAACATTCTAATCAAAAAGGATTCTGTTGTTAGCACAGATGGAGGCAAAGCAGTGGGAACATAAGCTGTCCAGCAGTAGCAGAGCCAGGAAAAGAGAGGTTCTCAATTTAACAGTGTTGGCAGAGCATAGTTCTCTGTAATTGTGCAGCAAGTCTGATGCTGCATACAGGGATAGGTTGGAATTGTTTTAATGTGGAAATTGTTTGTAGGAATAGATGCCGGATTCCATACCTCACAACTGTAAAATAAGTAGATTTATTATGCTGCTCAACCAGTCAGCAAAGACAACACAGAAATGTTATCTCTCTCCCTGATGTTAACAGCCATTACTGATTTTAACCACAGAGATCTAAGCTTGAAGAACAAAGGAAGAAAGCATCAAGAGAAGAGTGCAGGGAGAGCTGCAGACAGGTATTGCACCTCTTTATTTACAGTCTATGAGAGTGTGACTGAAGGATGGTAACTAAGCCTACCAGAGCAGTAGGTTGCTGAGACACTTTTGCCTAGGTAGCATCTGGTGCTACGGTCCTCTGGCCCTGGTCTGTGCCATCTCCAGGGAGCAGGGAGAGAGCAGGGCTGAAAGGTTCCAACAGTATTCTTCCTAAGATACATTTCTGCAGCCACCTAAACCTGGGGTAGACTTTCTTTCCAGAGATGTAATTTAGACTATAAACAACAGAAAAATGTGCAGAAGTGGCTGAGTTACCCATTACTCCTGGGACTTGATTTAATTCACTAATCCTGTGCTCCTATTCCTTTTGGCCTTCAAATGTAATTTTATTAGAAAAATGATGGCAGAATTACCATTTGCATTTAATTTCTTGATTACCTTTGTATCGAGGGTTTGAGGTTATTTGGGGCAAGGCATTGTTCATTTACTTTATGAATAAGATTATCTGCTGTAACTGCTGAGATGAAAATCCTTCTATAATCTGGAAATGTGGCTGTGATCTTTCTTGCTCTTCTCATTCAGGGTAGATCGAAATCACAGTTGTCTTCCTAATATTTTGTAATGTAAACCATGTGGTATGATTAAAGAATGCAGAGAGTGAAGAAGTGATTGACTTTCTTTTTTGTCTTGAGTATGAAGGAGTGATGTACTCGTCTTCAGAAAGCCAGCAGCAAGCAGCCACACTGCTGTGAAATCCAGTCAAGTCCTTTTTAATTGTCAGCTTTTGCTTTTGGGATTGATTCTCGTGAACTCACAAGTCTGAGTCCAGTTTGAGAGAAAGACCGGTGAGTGGAAACAGAGGCTAATAAGCCACCTCAATCATGAACACACATTTGCCTTTATAGTCACGGCTGCTATTGAAGGTCATGGGGCTGTTGGAGTCTGCCTTGTGTACTCAACACAAGCTTCAAAAAAGTCTGGTCCCTTATCTCACAGACTGCTTAACTTGTAGCACAGAGCAGCCCACAGGAGAAATTAGACCCATGTTCTTAGGCAACAAACTCAAAGGAGTCAAAAGAAAATCTTTACAGATAAATGTGTATGGAGGTACTTGCTGTTTCCAATTACATGGTGTGTAGGATTCAAAAAAGCATAAAGTATTCCCTTCGCTAAGGCAATGAAGTATATCACAGATGAAATTTTGAAAGAAAACTTCAGAAAGAGAGAAACCAAATAATCTTCTAGGATGTAAATATTCCCTCCTATTTGACTTATTGATGGAGGAAGAGAAACATCAGTTGCTGTATTAGTGAAGGGCTTCTCCCCATTCAAGGAATATAGTGCTTTTTTTTTTTTTTACTTTGGTTTGTTTTGTGCTTTCCCCAAAGGCAGGAGACTTCGGTGTCAGTAAAGGTTCTGGAGTCCTTGAATTATCCCCTGGGCTATCTTTAAATCTAATCTTAGCCAAGCACTTACTAGTAATATGATAAAGCCAGAGATTACGGGCCAAATTCTCTTTTCAGTTATTCCACTGAAGCCCATTGAAATCAATGTGAGATTGGACTTGTGTAACAGGGTAGAATTTGGGCTACTGTCTTCAAGAGATAAGAACAGGGCCAATACTATGACAGCCTTTTTTAAGAAAAACAGATTCAGACAAACTTAGGGTCATGTGCTGTCCTTGATGTAGAGCTTCAAGAGTTCATGGTGGACACATATTTCGAAAAATATTTTTTTTCTTGCTGTCAAATACAGAAGGATTTTGGGTGGAAAGCATCCCAAATTAAAAAAAAAAAAGCTAAGCTTCTGAAGTCCTAAATTTATTTTGTAGATGAACAGCATTTTCAGAGTCACAGTGTGGCATGGGGCAAGTGAGCCTCCCAAGAAATAGCTGATGATATCACTGTAGGTGATGAGGAGGATGGACAAAGCGAGCTTTGCTGCATAGTGTTTCAGTATCTTTTGTGGTAATAATGTGCTCCTGTGTCTTCACCCTTCCCTTTTCAGGCTTCAGCGCAGCATTTATGAGAAATAGTAACGCTTGGTGCTGTCATGGAGTTTAGATCTCTAAACTAAAGCAGTCAAAAGGGAGAAGTCTGGTTATGTGAAAGTAAGAACCTTGCCAGAAACCATTAGATTAGGTTGGCTGTGGAGGTGAGCAGAGGGAACAAGTTCTCACAGTGGCAGGATCTTCTTTTAGTTGGGACCTAAAGAGACAAAAAGGGTGTTTTGAGTTTGTGTTTATGCTAAGCAGCTCATTTTCTTCTTCCACCGATCTTTAAATTCAAGCTTAGCACATTTCTTGTTGAAGTGTTTAGGTTTATTGGAAGTAAGCATGATTAAAAATGCCCCTTAGCAGCTTAGACACTGCTTGTTTTATTCATGAATTCCTTTCAGACATTCTTACAAGCACTGCCTCAGATTTTCCTTTAAATCTATTTTTGTGGGTCTGCAGACCCACGGCCTGATTTTCGTAGTAGCAGTGACCCTAGGAGTGGCAGACTGGTCCATACTGATACCTTCTCACGTTGCCCTGCTGTGTTTCTGTGCTAGGATGCTTGTGATGCTGTCTTCTGTAACTGCTGTAGTCATATGGATGTGTTCAAAACGGTGAAAAGCGTTAAGCAAAAAAGCTGCGTGTTACAAGGAGTGGCAGGCAGAATACCCCCTAGCATTCTATCCAAGGAAAAAATCCTCATGAAGTATTTTAAGGCTCTTGGGTAAAAGGAGGTTTATATAAATGTAAGGTAGTATTATTTTAGTCATTTTATTAAATAACAATAGTAAGTGTCTTTCTTTAGGCATAAAATCTATGCACATGAAAAACAGTTGTTGGCAGCCTGCAGTAGCAGCCCAGTGTGCTGAAATGGTGACAGTAATGAATAGCTCTGGAACACCACCAGCAACCACTGCACTGCACGGGAACTGTGCGCTATGTGACCAGACGGCAACAGCTTCATCGAGGGCTGTAAGGAAGTGTGTAAAACCAAGCTGCAACAGCATCCGAAAAAGACAAAGTGAGCAGGCCAAGTACAGCTGGGGGTCTTCTTAGAGAATAAATTGGATAGATGGTAAAGCAGAACTTGTGTTGACTGGCAGCTGACAATGGCTCTTTCTTAAATTGGGTGTTCATTTGGGATTTTACTGTAACGCTGAATGCAGGGCAAAGACCCACATGAGTTTGTCAGCGTGAATCGGAGGTGGCATACCTTTTGAAGGACTTGCCATACTGAAGGGTTTGTTTATTCCCATTTGTACAGATTTTGTTCTCTGAGATGTACCTAAAAATCCTCACAATAGCTTGACCCCTTTTGTTTGTTTGCACCTGTTCTCTTTTTGTTAATTCTCCAATGACTGCCTGGATTTCTGTAGGGCATTGCTGAGTGTGAAAATGTTCCCTTAGTTCCTTAAAGTGTAGTAAGAGTATTTCTTAAGAAAAGTAAAGATTTTGCTAGCAACAGCCAAGCAAGTGTAGATAGATTTGGCTGGAAAATAAGAATTCCACATGTAATACAGCACTGAGTTTTCCACATTTGCTTTTGTTCTGTGTTGGAGAGAACACTGCAACACTACATTCCAAATTATCATGAAACCCCAGAAATAGAGCCCTAATTACAGAGCCTGCTGATCAAGGCAGTCATCTGGGTTTTGGGACACTTGTGTACATGTTCCTTTCCAATTAGCACATTCCAGATGAGGTCCCAGTAGTTGGCCTGAAATCAGCTTGTCATAGATTTCCTAAATATTTTTCTGTGCAAAGGGGAAAACCTCAGGTTGTCATGGGATAAGTAGATGGTATCTTTGAATATCCTGTTTAGTTATTACCCAATTGCTTAATACAGCATGCAAGTCTTTCCTCTGAATCGGTGATCAAAGGTGTCAATTTTGCTTTTTTTTGTCTTTTTTTTTATGCAGTTTTATATTGTTGAGTCTGAGTACAGAGATTTGACTGAAAAAATGCTATCATTTAAACCGTTAGCATGTCATCCTATGGTTGTGTTTCTTGATAATGCTGTCTGCACTTTTTATCTAATTGAGATTTAATTTGATTTTTTCACCTTTTGGGAGTAGCTTATTTCTGCGTTAGAGATTGGACAAAAATCTTTACGTGAATATATTTGGCTTAAACCAATTACTTCCCTACTAACTGTAGGAAGGGCCTCTCTGTTGCAGAACCAGTGCTGTATTAACCTCCTTTCTATTAGGAGAGTGTGCACCAGGATGTGCTAGTTGTGTAAATTAGAAGTGTGGTCAGATTCATAAAGTAAGAAAACCAGTACTGCAAGGAATCTTACATTCTGATTTCGGGAAAGCCTGAAATTCCCAGAAACCAAAGGCTTGCATCCATGTCCCAAGAACTAGCTGGAAGGCTCTGCCCAGCTATGGGAGAATTCAGAGAGAAGGGGGAAAAAAAACATTTGTATTTAAGTAGTAGACTACCAGAATATACACACATCCCATTTATCTGGAAGAGCACATTTATTGGGCAAGTCAGAGAAGTGCCTACATATTTTATTGCTGTGATTTAATTTTTCCTTTTTTTGGTTTTCATCTTGCTGCATAGGGTACATAAACTAGCTTTTCAAGAACAAAAGCAAATGAAAACTATGATTTTCCTTTTCCCATCTGCCTCAAGTGTTCTTAGGCCAACAAATAAAAAAATGACTAGACATAATTTTTAAATAAAACTCCAGGTAAAACTTAAAACTAAAGAGAGTCATTTTTCAACCCACAGAGCCTTTGGGAGACTCAGGGAAATGAGAGAGGGTAACATAAAATATGTATGCGTGTATATATATATTTTGTGATGACAGCTTCTGCCAGAAAGAGTTCAAGTTAGATTTGTCTGTCTCACTAAAATTCTACTTTTCTGTTTTCTGCATGTTCCTACTCCACTATTTCTATCAGTCTATTAGTCTTTGTTTCATGGTAGCAATTATATGCCCAAGCTCTTCAAGAATGAGTGTGCATCAAACACAGTGGCGCTCACACTGTGGGTGAATTAATTAAAGCACCAAGAAATCCATGCTCAGCAATGAGAGCAATTGGCTTGATGCACTCTAATGCAGATTTACTCGCAAACACCTAAGGGCATGCGAAGTAACCGCTGTGAGCGTCTACCACATATTGGAGCACGCTGTAATTTCTGTGTCTCTGCTCTGAACTGAGGCTACTAGTCATACAGCAAGTGGCTCCTTCACCCACATCTGTTCGTCCTGTCTCATTAATGAAGACAGCTGTCCCCATTATGCTGCAGTGGGGTGAGGTATAGCGAGAGCAAAAGCCCGCAGAAGACATTATGTGTAGGAAGGAAGGGCAGGAAGGTGTCCAGGAGCCTGGAACGGAGGTAATTCAGATGAAGCTCCTATCTGACAGCATGGCCTGGAGAAGTGTTACTGCCAAGCCATCTGGGATGGTAATTCAGTAACGAGAGGATGCTACTACACCATTCCATCATCTCTGAAGACTTCCTGGAAACTGCAAGCCTTGATGCATGAAGAAGTCCAGAACTGTAGAGCAGGAGAATAAGGACTGGATTGACAGCCTTCGTAAGTATTAAGACCAATAAGTAATACCCTAAGGCAATTAGATTTGAACAGCCTAATTGAGTTACAGATGAAATTTCAGAGGTTTCGCTGTGCATAAACACAAAGTGTTTGTGTCCCAGTTCATCCATTATTTAGCCAGTTATTCTTAGAAACCGGGTTTGCATTCGTTTTCTGGGAGCCTGCCCGCAGACACGTATAGGCAGAAGCAGTCAATAGCCAGGCCTGCCTCTGTCCTTATCAATGTCAATGAGTTTTGCAAGATGACTTCAAAGAGCAGGGATAGTATTTAGTTCCTCTACTGCATGGCCGAAAATAGAACAGATTGAGTGCAAAGTGATCAAATAAGTCTCTGTCTATGCGGTGTCTGTTACTGCTGTTCGTCAGCACAGGATCTTACCACTGGCTTCCACATGAGCTGCATAGCTTTTGTTAGTACCATTTTTAGAGTCCATTTGGTTAAAACTATGCAACTTCCTGTATGAACACTTCTATAAATTTAGTTCAAAATTCCATTGATTTAGTTTTAGATGAGAAAGAAATCACTTCAAATTGATATGAATTGGGTTTAAATTGAATTATGATAGATTGCTGTAGACACTGTTGAGTCCACAAACTTTGGCAACCTAATAATAACTTGAAGCTTTCCTTCATTTTTGCTCTTTCAAGCTCTGTAATAAGTCAATTGTTTCTCACCCCACTCATCTTGCAGCCAGAATTTCCACAGTGAATTAGAATTAAGCTCAGCATCTTTTTACGCCTAACCTTGTAAAAGTGGTGACAAATATTGCCTCAAAGCCAGAAGCATTGTGCATATAATATAATTTAAAACTATTAAAATCTGTCGATTGCGTTTAGTCTTCTAATATAGCTGAGGGGCTTTCTGTTTTGTTTATATTCACTATGTAATTTAAGACTCAAGTTTTCTGATTCAGTACAGCACAGGTTTAGCATAGCACACCGTACTGTGATGGTCAGCTAGCTTTGAGCTGCTGTCACGCTCCTCTTCTTCTAAAATTGGCCATTGGCCAGTCTGATTTGGTTCAGAAAATTAAAGAAAATTAGAGAAAATTAACACTTATTGCCCTCGTGGTGCTTATTGGCAAATAGGAGTTGCTGGGACTTGGGGACATCACAGATCTGTCCTTTTTTTCCTGATTATGTTCTCTGCTGCAGAGCCAAAAAAGAGGGATGTGGCATCACACCAATATTCCTCATTATTATTCCCAATCCCATCCCTAGGGAAACTGTGCTATCGGGCATATCCATTGATGGGCTTCAAAGCAGCTAAAACGGTGCTATGGCTCTGGTATTTAGGGGATTATTGCATAGCAGTGCTCTTGGTTGTATCCAGAAAGCTTCTAAGATCTGCAATACATTCCTTTATAAACATGTGAAAGATGAGCTACGGGAAGAGAGGTAATTGTTGCCTTGTAACCAGCTTGACTGTAACTTTTTACAAGAGGAGCAAGAGCAAGGAAATTTACAGCCTTTTGGTTTTGCCTTTTTGTTGCTGCCCTCCTCAAGGGAAGCAAGACTCTGCACTGGTGGGCAGAAACTGCCAGTTTAGAGGAGAAGGTACAAGTGAACAAAGGTGGTAGGAGGAGGTGGCGAGACTTGTGGGAATGACAAGACTCTAATCCTGGTCTGGTACATCTGGCTGATTCAGGAAAAGTCAGGATCGTTCAGGGCTGCTCATAAGAGATCATCACAACTAAGTGCATTTGAAAATATAAAAAAAATAGAAGACAGACAAGGCTTTTGGGAGAGGCCATCCCCAGTGCATGCACTGCTTCCCCAGCTGTTGCCAAGGCTCCGTGAAGCTATGGCAACTTTTCTCAGAGAATGTAGGTGGAGCATTGGTGGTGTAGTACCAGTATTTATTGTCCTTATGGCTTGCAACTTCTTAGTTGTCCCTTCAAGAGAGAAAGGGATGTTAAATGTTGAGTATGTTTTTGAATGTCTTTCCTAGCACTGTAACTGTGCTCACTTAGCAAATGCAGAGAAGGTAGGTCCCAGTGTCTGTGTGGCCCACCTTTGTGACCCTGTAGCTTCGTGTGGACAATTGCTGGGGCTGCTGTGCTGGTAAAGGCCTACAAACGGAGAGGTGAAGATGCATCCTCCTTGGATACTATTTTCAAAATGAAAAGACCGTAGGAGGAGGTTGACACCCTAAGGAGAGTAGGTTTCGGGCATTGTTCGTGTGTTGTAATTGGATAGGAGGGAATTGAAGAGGCAGGACTCTGAGTCCCAAAGGCTGGTACTTTATTGAAGAAGCTTAGTGCCCCAGCTTATATGAAGTTAGCTGACATAGTTTGGTCCTACATCTTCATGGTGATATATCAAATGCATTATTAATTTGTATAACTTCGAGTAGTAAAGTTTATTATGATTATAAATAATATATGGATTAATGATCCATTAATGTCTAATAATACTGCATTTTCATAAAAGTTATTTTAGAAATATCCCTGATATTTCTGAACCTCTGATACTCTCTACAAGAAATTATTTTCTTTTATTTATCCCTAATCATTCCACACTCCTTTGGTGCCACTAATTACTGCTTCAGATCTCAACTGTTTGTTCAGATCCCCTTTAACCAAAATTCCTATAAATTAAAATACAGCACCAGCTTCTCAGGCTTCAGGTGAACGTCTGTGTGCATTAACCAAAGAATATACTGTAAGATAATGCCCAGGAAGACTCCACACATGAATCATGTAATGCTATTCTATAGAATACGGTTACATTCATTCCTATGCTATGTATAATTACTTAGGCAGGCGTTTGTCTTAAGTAATCAGTCTATTAATTCATGTCTCAAGATAGCCTGAGATCTGCAGTTAATTATTGTTCTGTGATGGTGTGACTGAATGGGTACATGCAGGGAGAGCAGTGGATGTTGGCTACCTTGACTTCAGCAAGGCTCTTGACACTGTCTCCCATAACACCCTAGTGGGTAAGCTCAGGCAGTGTGGGTTAGAAGAGTGGACAGTGAGATGGGTTGAGAACTGGCTGAACAACAGATCTCAGAGGGCTGTGATCAGTGGTGCAGAGTCCAGCTGGTGAGACCTGGAAGTAGCGGTGTTCCCCAGGGGTCAGTTCTGGGTCCAGTCTTATTCAACATCCTCATCAATGACCTGGATGAAGGGATGGAGTGTAGCCTCAGTAAGTTTGCTGATGGTGCTAAACTGGGAGGAGTGACTGATACAGCGGAAGGCTGCGCTGCCATCCAGTGAGATCTGGCCAGACTGGAGAGCTGGGCAAAGGCAAACCTCACGAAGGTCCACAGGTGTGGAGTCCTACACCTGGGGGGGAGCACCACCATGTACTGGTGCTACAGGTTAGGGGTAGACTTCTGGAAAGCAGATCCATGGAGAGGGACCGTGGTGGACAATAAAGTTCTCCATGAAACAGCAATGTGTCCCTGTGGCTAGGAAGGCCAATGTTATCCTGAGGTGCATAATGAAGAGTGTGGCCAGCAGGCTGAGGGAGGTTCTCCTGAACCTCTACTCTGCACTAGTGAGACCATGTGTGGAGTCTTCTCTAGAGACTTTCAAGACCCACCTGGATCTGTTCCTGTGTGGCCTTCTGTAGGTGTTCCTACTCTGGCAGGAGAGTTGGACTTGATTTCCAGAGGTATCTTCCAACCCATTATATGATTACCCTCTTCTGTTGAATTTGGGCAACAGCAACTTGATTTCTCTAATCATGACCTCATCAAATGCTGATCATTAAAGTTCAGAAGTCATAAACTGATAGAAATGGTATGACCTATGAAGATTACAAATGAGGTTGTGCAGTCTGATCCACCAATTTTGAAAGCAGTGTGCTGGTCTTAGGGGAAAGAAAGAAACTGAGGCCCAAGTACACGTTGTTCACCTTTGTGTACTATGCCGGTTTCAATTGAAGTCTGTGGTTTGTGGTTGATAACAACTGGCCAGGTTCCACAACAGTCAGGAAAATGAGCTCAAGTTATACCTAATGCAACAAAACTACTTGCAATGGAATGAGCAAATAAGCATGGGCACAAATCTCAAAGATCAAGATCCTGAAACACGTTGCATTCAGTTGTAAACTAGATGAGCATTTTGGGTCTACAGCAGTCTAATAAGGGCTCAAAACTACCCATCCGATTGCTTTGTCTTTCAAATGCGGGTTGCTTTCGTGGTTGATTGCAGTCTGAAAATGTGTACATGTGTGTTTTGTTTATTAAGTTGGGATAAAAAATACAGTGGAATAAATTATGAGCTTGTGCAGTCATGGCTGGGAAGCTATATTTAATAAGCTTAAAACAATGTTTGGATTGTTCAGATTCCCTTCACCTTTCTGTAACCTTATTCCTAAATGCACTTGAGCACAGACACATCCTTTAGAGATGCCTCTGCTACACTCCAGCCTCCTCATCCAGTTGTACTTCTGGGTGCCATTCCCTCCCTCAGAGTTGCATTTGATAAAGGATCAGTACATTACTTGCCTTCCCTCTGTTCACGTACACGGCGAAGCTTGACTAGCAGCAGGAGCAGTGAGCTCCCTCGAGTACTGCTCCTTCTCCTATCTGTCTCAAGCTCCATCTTGGGCAACGGTGACAGCCTACTTACAGGTTGAAGTCCTTCATGTCTATCATACTGAAATTCTGTTCATAGAGCTATCTGGAGATTTATTCTCACTGCATCTGTTTAATTCGTATGCTTATTGAACTGCAGCAGTCATCCATTATGAACCATTTAAACAGACATCAGTGAACTCCCAATAATTTAACAAATGCTGTATATGGAACAACATACAAGAGACATTCTGACTTTTGTAAGTGAAGCTGTCAAGAACTGGGTTTATGTCTGTTAAGCTAGAAGATCAAAGACTTGTAACGCTTCTGGATCCAAAAGGTTTGTCAGACTTGGCATAACTTCATAGCCAGTTGAGGAGAGATCTAAATGAAACATACCAAGATTCTCTTGTCATTTGATTTTACTAGAATACTCTTGCAAAGTACATCTTACTGCTTTAACTTTGAAAATTAATTAGTAAATTGACCCAATATCTCAGGACAAACTGCCAGATCTGCAATGAGGTGAAATAGTGATGAATAAGAGCAATCTGAACAATTATATTCTAATAATATGGTTTTGTATTATGACCTGGTGTTCTGAAAGCAGCTATGTGAGGAACCGTTTGAGTTTGCTTAGCTGAATTATTTTTATTATTACTATGGAGCTCTCATTTTATGAGATTTTAATGGTACTTTTCATCAGGCTTCTGTTCACTTTTGAGCCTCTTAATTTGGCTTTTTTCTTTTGTTATTTTCTTTGAATAGTTTATGTCAATATTTTCTAGCCAGATATTCTGTAAGATTTACTTTTGAGCCTCTTTGGTGTAAGCTGATTCTTGGTGTTACAGAAAGCATTTCAAAAATATATGGAAATGCTTTAGTGTTTTCCTGCTGTTTGTCAGGAAAATTTTTGCTTTTACAGGGATGTGTTTTCCTTGATCTTCATGTTCTGATTGACACTGTTTTTTTAAATAACCTTTTTTCCATACTATATAAAAGTAATTTGCATAATTATCATATTTTTTTCACTTAAATACTGCTGTGCTTTAAAAAATGCTTATCCAAAGAATATCTGTGGTGACATTTGTGGGTTTTTTTTGTTTGTTCTCAAGAAAGATGATTGTGAATCAGTTATTGGATATCCCAAGGCTTGGATGTCTTGGAATTAAGATGCTGTATGCTTCTAAACTTTATCCAAGATCCTAGGACAAAAAGCACTTGAATGAAATGTCTTTAAGGAATGAGTTCAAAATTCATACGAATCCAAAATAAATGCTGCTTTGAATTCAGCCTGTGTCTGCAAACCTTGCCCTTCCTTGCAACTGGGCATGTTTAGAAGTCATAGTCCTAAAGAAGTCTGCAGCCAGTTTCTTTACTGGTCTAGCTGAGGTATGCATCATCTTCTCAGAAATAGGACAAACCTCGGTCAGTATTTGTTATGTCTTTGCTTTTCGATGTTCAGAGACTTTTTTCAGGGGCATTAACTCACAGCGCAGGAGAAAGGGTGGCATACAGAGGCCATGTACATAAATTTATTGTACCTAGTACAAGAGATTTAGGCTCTATCCCTGTGAATGATTGTCTAGCATATTCCAAAATTATTGCTTTGTGGACTTAATTTAGCTCCTTTTTAGCTCCTGGTGTGTAAAGAATGCAGTATGCAAGGTAGGTAATGCTACTCTCCCTAAAAATAAAGACTTATAAAAGTATTTGTGGGAATGTCATTGTTCAATGATAAAGCTCTAATTATAGAATTCAGTGAATATTTTACAGTGATTGATTTATCTATTATACCCACCTTCTTGTTCTGCAAGCAGAAAAAGCATAAATTGTCATTATAATGACATTTATTGTATACTAAAAAACAATCTTTACAGTTGTAAAGCTAAATGATAGAATTACTCTAAGAAAGATACATAGGGAAGTCTAGAAGTAAGGATTTGTTTGTGGGGTTTTTTTGCGCCTGCCTTTTAAAATTCTAATGTATGTGCTTTGCATGGGCACTGCAAAATAAGCTGGTTTTAGGAGATTTCTGAATGGGAGAGAACTCATTTGTCATAATAGCAAATACCTTTGCAAGTCTTCAAGCTGTTCTATTCAATATACAGGCTTCAAATTTTGCTATGTAGGGCACACAAGGAAATGAGAAAAAACCCCCAAAGCTGAATTACAATGTAGTGATACTGTAAATGGACTGTGATTGCACAGTGGATATGTTTTTCTGAATCTGAAAAGAATAGAAATTACCTGTAGTTTGTTTGAATTGTTTTTGTTTTTTTTTGCAAACAATCATATTAAAATTTAATTACGTGTTAGAAGAAAAATAGTGGAAATACTGGAGGAGTCTGGGAAGGAACATTTGCCAGAAGTTATCCAAACACGGTATTTTACATTTGTATTCTTTACTTCTGTAGCACAGATGAGTCTTTGAGTAGTTGTATTTTAAAATCAAATTTGATAATTAGCCTGTAAATATCAATAAAAAGCTAAATTATTCAGTACCAGGCAGAACTAAACATCTTCCACCTTTTTTCTTATTTAATATTGAAATAAAGTCTGAGCATTTCTTAAGTAGGATGAGTATTTTAGCTTCTTTGTAAAAAAATGATTCTAAAATCCATGTAGAGGCGAATGATAGTATCATTTTAAAAAATGCTGTTCTCTTGAAATTGGGAGAATTGAAGACTCACGCCTGCCTCATGCTGAACTTCACACGTAATGCAAGGGGAACAGTTTTGTTACTAACTTTTTGTTGTTACCCAGTCTCCACTTTCTCTGATTTTTTACCAGCCAGAAGATGATATTAGGAACTAAAAAAACTAGTGTGTTGTTTTAAAAAGACGTTGGTTTTTGTTTGTTTTCTTTTAAATAATAATCAAAGTAAGCCTACTTAAAATCCATTTGATTGGAGAATATTCACTTTTGCAAAGCAAGTCAGAAAACATTGGCTTTCTGCCTGTGATGCACTTTGGTTTGCCTCTGTAAATAACATTTTCACATAGCATTAACAATCCATTTCCTTTCCTCTATGATGATAAATATTTTTCATGTCTGTATTTGGTCTTAAAGAAGAAAACCAAACTAAAGTACTGCAGCCACATAAGACTTGTACATGCCGGGTCTTTCAAGACAGATTCTGCTGAAGTCTAGAAGATTTCTTAGGTCTTTTTTTTTGGGTTGGCTCATTTGAATCGAGACTTCTGTCATGCTTTGCCTTTACAAAGGCAAAAGTTTCTTGTGTTTTATGAAGGCTTGAACAGTCTTAAATTGTAGCCTTTTCTGTTGTTTTAGTTAAGTCTCTCTTGTAGTTTTTCCATTTTATTTTTTTTTCCTATTGATACAGAGAAATGAAAAATGGAGAATTTGCAGTTTTCTGTTCAACTGATCATTGAATACTTTATGTGAGGCCTCATATAAAATTAACAGAATTTAGAGAGGAAATTAGAGAACATGAATATTCCAGTGGTTGGAAGAGAAATACTGAGATAGAAAGCAGTCCATTTTTTATCAGCCTTGATAATATACTGCGTCTTGCTCTGCGTCGTACAATAGTGCATCACAGAGCACGTGTATGGCCAGTGTATGCCCAGTGGCTAGGGCGGGGTATGCCTGGACTTCTTTTCTTTGAGTGAGTTTTGATGGCAGAGACGTAATCTTGAGATTTCTGTTGAACAGCACAGGATGATGCTGCTGGCTGTCCGGGAGGAGGCAGCTTGCTGTCGATGGCAGGGAATTGTATAGCAAGGTGATGGATACCACCACATGGTGGAGAAACTAACAGGCAGGTACAAGGCACAAAATCAACTGGGGCCACACAGTTGGTGGCAAGGCTCGCGCTGTTTGAGGACGCAGATCATGACGCCTTGGTCGGGACTGTGTGTTTGGTGAAGATGTTTGGTGGAATAGCGTCAGAGGCCAAGGAAAGCATGTGTGCTCTGACCACTGAGGAGATGGGCAATGAGTAGATGATGACAATGGAGAAGCAAGTTGTTTGATAGTAGCTGTGCTGCTGCTGGTGGAGCTAGAATGCAGCCACCTGGTAAAGACAGCCCCTAAAAGGAGACTTGCATGGATCACTCCCATTGATTGCACACCGCCTGGCACACAATTAGGCTGCAGCAAAGCAATCATTAAAAGGCTAATTGTGTAACATGCAGCATTATAGAGGGGCATAACCCCCATCTTTTTCTTGCTCACTGTTCAGCCAGTGGGAGTTTTTCCTCCTCCCTCTGCTTGTGAGGCAGTTATGTTAATACAGCGCAGCTTTCAATGCTGCAAAGCTGACTTTGGTTGAATGAAATTGTGCTTTTTGTGGAGTAGGGGTTGAATACAGTTACACTTTTCTTTCCTTGTCACTGGGTCAGGCAGCACTCATGATGAGTTGGGAGCTGCACTTTTGATGCTTGCTGCATAACCATGTGTACTACAGAAGATGCAGCTCAGCAGTTTGAAAGGTTTACTTCTAGCAGCTTTCAGCAAACTCAGAGCACGTGTGATGCTTTTCCAGTTCATTAATGTGTAGCTGTTTTGGTGTCGGGCTTCTTCCACATAGCCAGGCCACACTGTGTGCTGAAGTAACAAACTATATTCTTTTTTTTTTTACCAAGAAAGAGATGTTTCTGAAATTTGCAGTGCTTGTTGCTTTTTCATTTTCCCTTTCTATCAATGGATGGGAATGTGCAAAATCAGAAGTTTCTCAGAGAAAGAAGAAACTTGTGACCATTTCTACCACAGATGTATAAAGAAAAGGTGTAGGGGAGTAACACAGTTGACTTACAACAGAAATGCAGAAGGCGATTTAAAAGATTAATTTGAGGCCTAAGTATATTACACATCTCAAAACTGCAGTGGACTCTTCGAGTGGCCTCATTACAGCTAATGCCATTTTGAAAATGTGGCTTTCCTAGCATTAATTTATTCTTCAGCAGTTTACAGTGACTTCATGCATTCTGTATGGGGGGTGTAGCATTTCATGTGTTGATCCGAAATTTAGTCCTGGTTCTTTTAATGTTATGTTACTGCAGAAGCGTAGGGCTGTTTATTTTATTTTTCTTCTCATTTCTTAGCCTTAACGATTTCCACCTCTTGGCTTAAGCCTTGCCAGGTGTTTTCATAAGCTGTGTCTGACCTCCTACAATTAAGAAGGAAAACCAAAAAGAACTCTGTAGTCTGTGTTGCAACATTTATCGCCCCAAGAAAGTTCTGGCATTGTAAAGATAGCTCTGTACAGGTTTTACAGACAGCTTTAATAAAACTTCAAGGCCTCCTCCTTTTCTATAGTTATGGAGGTTTGGCAATTCTTTTGTTTGTTTGTTTTGTTCATAGTCTGGAAGTGTTAACTGATGGATAAAATAGGTTTATGTTGTATTATTTATTTGGAAAATCTGCTGCCAGTCTCCACAGCAGCTCAGAGATCTAAAAAGATGAATGAATTTTAAATATTTAAAATCCAGTGCCACCGCAAATAGCATATATTGGAAGCTCCAGAGATACTGAGGAGAATCATCTTGTGGACATTTGTTAAGTCTATGGCATAGAAGAATGGAAGAGGTACTGTCTGTATCTGCAAGGAGGAAGGGAGTAATTCAGTTACTACGTGGACTTTGAGAGCAACCACAGTGTTTAGAGGCATAAGAGAGCTGAAGGAGTCCATGAGCTTGATGGGGAGCCTTATACAATACACCCACCTTTTCCCACGTGAGAAGATATATTTGCAGATGTAACCAGTATTTCCTACATGCCAATCTTTGCTGGCTTGCCAATTGCAGGATGTTTGTCATTTATCTTACCTTTTAGACCACTCTTGTGGCCTGTCACTACAGCAACTCTACTGGCTTCTGCAGCAACACCTGGTCCTATCAGTAGCTTTACCCTGTTGAAGTTTCTTCATAAATAATTTACGTGAAAGTGAATGTAGCTGTCATGTTAATTTGTGGCTAACCTGGTTCTGGCAAGTTTATAATTATATTTATGAAGCAAATAAAGCAGATTGTTTGCTTTTTCTTCAGCTATGACTTTAATGCAAACTGACAGAAACAAATAAAAGCAGCTTTACTAATCACGGTCCAAGTAAGAAAAAAAAAAAAGCCATAAGGACGTTCTAGTTACAAATACAGCCCCAGATCTAGCCTACTGTCTGGGTGACCTCTACTTAATAGACAGTGATTCTCTTTACAAAATGTATTTATTTTCGCAGTAAATACTACATGCAACCTTTGGTTGCTCAGATCCCCTCCTCCTCTGCTTCACCCCCTTAAAGTCTTTATTCTAATCTCATTCTCACCCCGCTCTTGTCCCCATCCCTTTAAAGCTGGGGATAGCATCCACGGATGACAAAATAACATTTATGTTTAAAAATATTGCCTTAAATCTAGGACACAGTTGAGTTAAGCTTCTGTTCGCCACTCTAAATAAATGTGGATAACAGTAGGCTGAGGGCTTGCATCTCCCTTGAGTTCCAGTGTCTCATCTCCAGATTTGGCCTTAATTTTGTGGCAGACCTTTTCGTATATAGGTCGAAGAATCACTAGCTTTACAAGGAGTCAAAAATTGTGAATTATGTTAATGCTTTTTCATTGCTCTTGATACCTGAATTATATGGGTGGGAGGTGGCAGAAGTCTGCAATTCTACCCTTCTGTTGCTTCAGCTGGCAGTCTGACTAGAAAATGCAGTATCGCTGGTATAAAGTAGTAGCAAATAACCTTAGCCTGAAAATGAACTATTTGAGAAACTGTAAGGGAAAAGTGTGCCCACAGGACATAATATCCTGTGGAATTACTCCTTATACATCACTGTTCAAGTCTGATGAAAGCTTTCTGATTACTTTCAGAGGACTAGATTATTATCTCTTCAGCCAAGACAAACAGCTTAGTTGACAAAATACCGGTTGTCATCAGCGGGCACTGCAGTTTGGCACTGGAAGAGATACGCAGATGACATAATTATAGTTCCTTGTATCTATTCTTGTTAGATAAAATGACTATTTAAACTATTAGTAAATTTTATGGATTATATTTCTGTTTATACAGAATTTCTGCACTATATTTATCCCTCTGGCAACTGAAATAAACTTTATCTGTTACAGGGTTACTAAGGCATATGTTTAATTAATTTGAGGTTCTATTTTTACTATTTCCTGTATTACAGGAGACCTTCATTAATTTAGAGCAATGCAACACTTTTTTTATAGTTCACATCATTTAGAACAATTTCTCAGTTCATAATTATACCACCCTGACAATTAGTCTTTTTGCCATCCTCTGAAAAGAATTCTTTAAATGCAGCATAAATGGCATGACTTGAAAAACCAAAGCACCCAAATAACTGAAATCAAAGTAAACCTTTTTTCCAGGAGTTAAGTCGATCTTTACAAGGCGACTGCAGCTCAAGTTGTGGGATTGTTGCTATAGAAAATTAGCTGCTTCAGTTCGCCGCCTCTTTTTCTACAAAAGCCGGTTCAGTTAAGAGTGTCTGTGAGTTTATATCTGTGTATATAATTCATAGAGGAATTACATCTGGAGATGCTGCCTACTGAAATAGCTGACCTGCTTTTATCCCCTGAAGGATATTCGTTCAGCACATCCCCTGAAAAAAAGGATTTGCTACCTCATCATAGTGTAATACTTAACAACAAAGCACGTGCATAAAAATCGCATTGAACTGAACGAGGCCATTAATGCAGGAGCAGCGAGTGGGAATATAATAGAAAATGAGAGTCAGAGAAAATAAACCCCTTGCCAGCTTCCTCTCCACGGTGTGAGGACGAGAGACAGAGGACAGTCTGCCTCTTGTCACAAGAATGCAAAGTCCTTCTGGTGAACCCAACCTTACTACTTCCAGCGTGTACAAAGAGAGGACGGTCTCTATCAGCTGTGTCTCTTTTAGCATTTCTAAAGTACTCCTTTCTGAAAGCTGAAGGGATTTAGGAATATGGGTGATTGAGTACAATTTAGATATTGATGCATGTACAGGTGTGGGAAGTTCTTGTCTGAGCAGCCTAATATGTGAAAATAAAGAAATTAGAGCAGCTTTGAAAGATAGTTCAGATTGAATAATCATACATATTGGACATCAGCTCAATAACTCACTGGCCAAAAATTACCACTCTGTGTATACCTTTAAGATCAGGCTATCGTATGATCCTAAAATAGTGTTCAGAGTCCTTAAAGTATGCCATGGAAAGGCTCTGTGAGCCACCTGGGACAGGGTCCTTGTAGAGATAGTGTAAAGATTTGCTCTTGGCCAAACTGGTAACACCACCTCTGAAATGTCATGCGCTTCTCTGCTCTTCCCAGGCTCAATACCTAGAGGGGGACCAGAAGCAACATTCCTGCTCCTTTGGCTGTGCACAGTTTCTTCTTGATGTGTCTTGGGTTGTTCCTTCAAGAGACTGACTTCTGGAGTGAGTCATAAGTATAGCGGTGCCGAGAATTCTGAAATCATCTACACAAGGAAGAAATAAGGTAATTACACATGCTTTAGTCTTTACAGAGCACTGTAAATCTTTAATATTTGGCAGTGAAAGGGGCTAAGTGTATCACTGAAGTCTACCATAACCAGCTAAATTATTATGCATACCTGGAATGTTTTTCAGGGCAAATGAAAGGTCAAGAAATGGAGCAGGGGGGAATGATGCATCTCCAGAGTCTCTATTAAGAATGACTGGGTTCAGTTTTTTTACTTAACATTCCTCTCACGTGTTATCTGTGTGAAAATGGTAACATTTCTTGTGATAATTTTTAAGGAGATTGCAACATTTTACAATGTTACTTAGATTTGCTGGTATGACTTATCCCATTGTCTACAGTAGGACTGTTTGTGTATAAAGATAAGATTATTTGGCTATCTTTTGACTTCTTGCTTAGTCTGTCTATTCTAATATCGTATGTCTTTATGAATTAGTATTTCTGCAGTCTTTCCAGTTTCTTTTTGGCTACCAGTAGTCATTTTTAGATTCAGATTTGGAAAACACCGTATACAGTCATACTCTTCCCTGTTTTCTTTTTCTTTCAAAGGTAGGAAAAGGATAGAATGACATCTGTTATATGAGAGAAAAGATATGGCCTTAAAAATACGGAAGACTTTGGCTAAATATACTTTTTGAGCATAAATATGACTCAGCAATTAAATTTTATTTCATGATAAAATAAAAAAATCAGTAACAAAAGCAAGACAGATTCTCTTCTACAACAGGGAGCACCCTCCCCCAGGTTGTATCCTAACAGTCAAATGATTTGCCACTTCTTTACACACAACCTTACAATCAGCTTCAAGACTATTAAGAGGTAGCTGCAGATACTGGATGGGGGGGTGGGGGAGAATTATTTAAAAATTCTTAAAATGGATTAACTTGATATTCTGGTATGCTTGGTATAATGTCAGTAGCAATTCTACTTTGATAAGGAGCTGAACGATAGTATGCTCATATT
Organism: Chloroceryle amazona; assembly: GCA_027560015.1. Lineage (NCBI taxonomy): Eukaryota > Metazoa > Chordata > Aves > Coraciiformes > Cerylidae > Chloroceryle > Chloroceryle amazona. Next base: position 84,919 of record JANHFX010019734.1, read on the forward strand.
TTACTGCAACAGCAGAAACTCTAATTGTTACACATTACTCCAGCCTACAGCAGTTTCCTAACTATTTCTGAGCTTGTAAAAATACTGAGTTTCTATTTGTGACACTTAGAATTTTCAGGATACATTGTACTTGGCTTTCTTCAAATGATTACCTCTATCTAAAGTTACCTCTTTTTTTATGATAATTTCTCTTTTCTCCTTGCTTTAGTTAGCAAGAAAAGGTTGCACGGTGGTCTCAGATCTCAAAGCTTTTCCCACTAATTGATCAAATTAGGTCTTAGGTGGAGAACTGCTATTTGAGGTTATAATTCTTGGTTGGTTGCTAAGCCAGTTTAAGGTGGCTAATACCACTCACCACTGTTACAAGAAAGCCCATATGACTGGAGAACCAGATAACTTTAAATCTCTGTTTATATAGGAAAGTTCGAGTGTATATCTGAAATAATAGCAAATGCTCCACCCCCAATATTCTCAGTCTAAAGCACAACATATTTTGATCAGAGAGTATCTAATGTGATGCTTGCAAACTTCATAAAATATACATATCCTTCCCTGTCAGATCTTAAAACATTTAGACTTTAAAGAAAGTACTATGACGTGTCTCGTGTTTATGGTTTTCACACTTTTCAGTGCATTTTTTGGTAGAACGATAATAAAATTAAAGGACCTTGTAAAGAGAAAAAGCGAATTCTTGTTTATAAAATGAAAGTTAATACTACCCAAGGAAAAAAAAAAGAGTATAGGGGATCCTTAAATGTTTCTGTAAGAAAGAATGTATCCCCTCAAACCAGATATTTTAAAGCTAGATGTGAATAGGAGTCCAGTTCAGAAGACGTATTGATCAGACTGCAGTGTCCTTGTACCTGCACCTGGGGTCCCTTCTCATGGCAATGGAAGGGTGTGAAGGTGGCACACAGCCACGTCACGGCCCGCGGAGTGCAAGGAGCCCGAAAGATTGTCAGCCAGTCTGGGTGTAGCAGGGAACAAATGCTTCGAGACGGGGTACTTGGCTTCTCTGTTTCCTTATCTTTTCTCCCATTGTAGTACTTGGCATGTTGTGGCTCATTATCAGAAGTTTCTGGGTCCTCTTAATACATCCTCTCTGAGACCTGGTTATGGACTCAAGTCCCACTTCAGCCAAGCCTGCATCAGCCCTGCCAGTGGCTCGCCCTTGGTACACTGACTCTTTACACCATCGTGCTGCAGCCGCTGTGGTGCTGGGGCACAGTCCTGAGCTGTGTCTGAAAACTGTGGGATGTTTTGAAAGAAAGATATCTGCAAAAAGGTGTGATGATGTAACCCGAGTAACAGTGTCAGGAATTGTGGGAATATAGTATAATTTGTGTTTAGGTGGGGCTTCAATTTATGCTCTAAAATTATCCTAGTAACCAGATTTCTTGGCTTCCTGCTTGTATTTAGCCTTATTTATCCTGGTCATCTGGTTTTACTTGTTCTGCAAACACCCTTCTCTTCTGCCCAAGTAATTTTTCAACCTGTTAAGCAGTTTGATTTTGAGATAAAAGCATTTTTCAAACCTCTTGGAGGTTTGAACTGCTTACAGTTTTCAGTGGCTGTCTTTGGGGAGGACATTATGTCAGTGATGAGAATTAGGGATAAAAATAAGGGGAGCTTGAGCTGATCTATTTTGTTGATGTGCTGGATGAGTTATTCAGAATATTTATGGCTCAGAATTAGTCAGGGCTGTTTCTTAATAAGTTTCAGCAGGAAGATGGGATGGGAATGGGAGAGCAGTGGGAGGAGGTTAGAGGATCTGGAGGAAGGACTTAATATTGTAAAAGTGAGAAAGAAAAAAGATAGATGTTGGAATGCATAGGAAAGAGCTAGAATTACTGTAGAGGGGGACAGGGGATAAAAGGATGTAAGTCATAAATCTATAGGAAGAATTCTGTTAGCCATACTCCTTATGAAAGAAGTAATTTAAATGTAGAAATTTTCTGAAGTCTGGGATCTTTTCATTAATCTCCAGGTTAGCAGTGTCAAAAGGCTTGCTATAAACTCAGCCCTTGATAGCTCTCTCCCATTGGTGCGAGACTCCCCTGCATTAGATTTTTACACCTCCCCCCTTTCAGAACTATCACCAAGCAGCTCTGTGCCATATGCATGTTTCTCTATTATAGGCAAACCCCGGGAAGCTCATTAAGTTTTCTTTATGGCTCCTATGCCCTGCTGGAACCATACCTAAGTGGAGTGTTTGACTGTCAGTGATTAGATACCACAAGGATATATACTTTAGGAAATATCATAGTTGGCATTCAGGAGTAGACAAGTATAACAGCACTGCAGAGAACCATTTATTCAACAGGCATTTCAGTTGCATAAACAGTAGCACTTACTGAGTTCCTGACATTGGCTTCCAGCTTCAGTGGTGAAATTGTTTCTAAAAGAGCTGCTGCGTAACCGTACAGTACGGTAGAAATAAAACATCCTATGTTCAAGAAAATTGTGGATGTCAGAGATGAGCAGATTCCTACTCGTTTAAAATTTTACTGTTTATCGTTCTGAGTGTTTTGGTGTAAAATACGTGTTTGATGGGAAATACCCTTGTGAGAAATACGACATTGGTGGAATATTTGATGGGTTATGGGCAGAGAAGAATCTTGTTACTCAAATATTCTGGTTTAACATGATGCTTATTGTAAAGAGGTTAAGTGATAAACTGGAATAATGCCAACAGACAGGCGACTCCTGAAGCAAAACTTGCCAGGTCTGTAGCTCTTATGGTGACTCTTTATTAGTTCTTTTGTTGGTGGTCCTGAGGAAATGGTGCTGTTATCAAGGTGATCTTTGTTAGTACAGGTACACAGAGAAATCTTTTTTTCCTTCTTCCTTTATTCCTTTCCTTTTCTTAAAGTTTCTGATTATCTGTTCAGGGTGCTTGAATTGTCTTTTTCCATAACCAGTCATCATCTTTATTTTAGATCTTCCAACAATAAAAAGATCGGTACAATAATTTTCCAAAGTTCTGCCACCTTTTCCATTACTGGGAGGGCGATGGAGCCCTGGAACAGGCTGCCCAGAGAGGTTTCACCTGCATGAGTTCCTGTGTAACCTGCTGTAGTTGACCCTGCTTTGGCTGGGGGGTTGGACTTGATGATGCCCTAAGGTCCCTTCCAACCCCTACCATTCTGTGATTCTGTCATCATTTTAGTAGGGACTAAACCACCCCCCCACACACACACACGGTGTTGCAGCAATCACTGGGACCAGTGGGATGTACTCACAGTCCCAGGAGGACAGAACTGGGCAGAGCTCCTGCCATGGCTCCTCCACACAGCCCACACGAGCAGCAGCAGAACGCAGGTCGTGGTTAGCCCCTTTCAGCTGGGCTTCCCCCATGTATTAGAATAACCATGAGCTGCTCTAATTTCTCGTGGCAGAAAGAGCTCCCTGGAGGCATTCCTCTGTTTCCGAACACTTTGTGTTAGCTGGAGACAGTGCTTGAGATACTCTCTGTCTCCGTGTCAAGGACGGGGAATACGTTGTGTAAAGCACTTTGCTCAGAGGCCAGTTAAAGGCAACTTTATGTCTCTAATGGACTAGAGCAGTGCACGGGGGACTGATCAGAGGGCAGGAATGATCCCTGCTCCTTGTTTCAAGAAATGTTAGTGTCTCGCAGACCACATTTTCATTTTCTTACAGCACTTTGCAAGCCAACTTCAGGACAAGTCACTTATTACTCAGGGACTGCAAAGGACTGGAGCTTCACTGAGGCAATATATATACTTCTAGGAAGTGTATCTTCCATCAGTTCTCATTTTCTCCTTGCTTCTGAGCTTGCCTAGGAGCAATTCTGGTGAGATAGGAAGGGAAACACCGTGGGACGTCACTGCGACAGGACTCCCTCAGAAGGTCTCGGAGGGCTTCTGATAGGAGATAGGGGGACATTTTTTACTTTCTCTAATAGCTTCTACAACAAACTCTTCTTCGCCAGCCCGTAGTAATGACCCGTGTACTTGTGTGAGATGGTAAGAGTTTTTTGCATACCTGAAAGAAGATCAGAGACACTACAGTACTGGGTTCACAGCATGGATTATCTCCAAGGCAATATATCATAGACTTTAGAAACTACCTGGTCTTGACGATGTTAACCCTTTGGGGTTTTTTTTCCAACTAGGTGCAAAAAAGATGCTGGAATCAGCATCTAATCAGCTAGTTTTCATCGCCATCTTCCCTGTACCTTTTCTACTCTGTTAAACTACCATAATTATTTTTCACCCTGGGTGTTACTTTCTTCCTTCAACTACAGGTGAAATTGTGGTTCTCCAGCCTCTGTATGAGACAAAAGGAGCATTCTTACACTTTCCTATTAAGTGCCAAATAACTTAGAGGTATAGAAGGTGGAAGCTCTGAACACATCTCTTTCCCCTTGGACTTTGAGCAACTTCTGTGCTGTTCTAGTTGTCCCTGGCCTGCTAATACCTGGTTAGAAACTAAGAGAAAAGTGAACTCACGATAAGTAAATATTTACCCCCACTATTCCATGCTTTTTATATTCTTTGTTTTGTAACACTGTTGCCAGTGTTGGTTTCCAATAAAATCCATAGCAAAGCGTGTCACCTATTACATTTCCACTTCAAGAAAAGGGCAGAGAGCTCTTTCTTAAAAGACAGGTTCATCATCAAAGTAATGCACAAAAAAAGTGAAAGAACACATAGAAGAGAATGATAGAAAAGTTGGTTGTAAAGGTCATCACTCTGTGGAGCATTCCTCTCAAGCCAGGACTCTCACCAACCCTACATCAGCCAGCCATTCCAGACTCTGCTGGAGTCTGGACAACATCTAAGGATGATGGAGTTTGCACTGCCTCTTAAAGTAGCCCCTCGCAGCCCTGCCCTCCCAATGAGAAGCTCATGTTATACTACCCTCCAATGCCAAGAAGAGCTGGGCTGCATTATGTTTGTAGGTGCTCTCCAAGTATCCGCAGGCTGCATAGCCACCTTCTGTCTGACCTAAACAAATCCAGCTTCTTCAGTCTCTCCCCACAAGTCAGGAGCTGTAGGGCCATTGCTATCATAGGGGTCTCCTCGTGGATCTTCTCCAAATTCTCAACATCTTTCTTGAACTGGAGAGTCCAGAAACTGTTTACAGTATTTCAGGTGAGCCTCAACAAGTGCTGAGTTAGAAGGGTATAATAATTGACCTACTGGCTGGTTTCCTCCTAACATGCACATGTAGTTTGCTTTGTTGCCATGAAAACACAACTTTATAGCTCATTTCCAAGTAGACCTCTACAGTAACCACCAGATCTTTTCCATTGTACCATAGCACCATAGCTGGTACTCTGCAGCTTGGCTTCCAGCCTGCACAGTCGCACAGAGCTGTTCTGCCCCACGTGCAGAACCTTTTGCTTTTCCTTATTGAACTGGAGTTGGCCCAATTCAGAAGCTTTTCAAGGTCTTTCTGGACTGGCTGGGTAAATCTCCCTGCTCAGAGAGAATCTCTGAAATGTGTTAGAAGTTCAGACTTAACCAATTTAACCACATTAATTTTATTACAAGTGAGTCTCTTCATTGTTATTAGAGACACATCATGCAGTTAATTTCTTTCCCCTTGCTATAAAACATTGTGAATAAGAGTGTTCTGCTGAAATAGGAGATCTGTGCTTAAGCTTCACACATGTGCTCTACCTTGGGTTATCATCTATTCTGTAAACTCCCAAAGGCCTGAGTTTTACCTTCCTTATTTGTTGTATTGCAATCAGTCCAGATCGGACTAAACCAAGATGTTTCAGCTCGTCCTTTTCAAAACAGGCATTCTGGATCCTGGCTGGCCCATTTCAGGTATTACTTGTCTTGTAGGTGTAGTTAATTCACAGGCTAATTTATTTCAGAATCATCTTAAGCATCAGCAGTTTTTAAAAGGCTATGGTACTAAATTCTGCCAGTACCCAATGCAGCAAATTCTGCTAGTAATTACTGCATTTTATTTCATCAATGTACAGCTATTCCTCATTTTCAAATGTAAAAAATAGGAACAGCATTAAGATTAGCTTTTTTTTCTCAACTTAAGAGTTCTATTTCTTGTTTTACTTCATGCACTGGTATAAAATCAGTAAGAAGGGAGTTAAAAGGCCCATACTTTCCACATGCAGTGAATGAGAAATGAAAGAGAGGTTTATAGTATCATAAACCTTGGAACTGTGTCTGGTAATTATCCCTGATATGGCCTGCCAGGGAAATGACCACCATCTGCTGCTGCCCACCAGTGTCCCGAAAATACAGTCAGGCTGCTAATATTTGCTGGAACTAGCAGTAAACTAATCCTCTTCAATTTCACCTCTGAAGATTACATGTCATTGTGTGCGAGATGCACGCTCAGTCCACGCAGGTTTTTCAGGCTCTGAAGTTGTGAAGATTTTGAAGTAGATCACAGTTGTCCTGTGCTTGCTGTTCAGCTTCCTCCTCTGTATTTGTATTTCATCACTGCCTTTGTTTTTAAATCACTGGCAAAAATGGCTACCTGCCGAGGGTTCACCGTATTCTCTCTGGTTCACGCAGTCAGAAGTGGGACTTTTTGTCACAGAGCACCTTTGAGCTAAAGTTAATCATTTCTCTTTATGAAGCTGAGATAAGGCTGCTTTTAAAATAAAGAAAATGTGTTGAGGTTCTGAGGGAGTTTTAGTAATGTACACACATCTCTACAAGGAATATACAGAAACTAGACCGTGGGTAAGACAAAGTGCGATAAAGAAATCTCCTGAAATGAAAGAACTTGCGGTAGGAAGAAATGGCACAGAAAAATTAGATTTAAAGAAGGATGAGATGAAATAGAAAGGGAGAGACTCTGTAAAAAATACAGAGGAACCCTAATTCTAGCCTGGCTGTTTCCACCTGTTTCCAACTTTCAATGCAATATAAAAGGGTACCTTTACAGAAGGTTTGCTCTAGTGAAAGTAGAACAGCGATAGGAAAAAATACTGTGCAATTTCTTAATACTTCAAAGTACAGCAAAGTAATACTAATATAGTCAACCAATAGCTTCTAAAATGAGAGGAATATGGAATTTAGGGAGAAGTGGGAAACTTAATAAGGCAGAAAGGAGAGAAACTGCAGAGGGATTCTGCTTTGTTTGCTCTCCCTCCCCCATTTCAGATGGATTAAAGAATTATTAAAAATTAAAATGCAAAATCACTCTCAGACAAACCAAGTGAGAATGGCTTCAGCTGAACTGGGTAATATCTGGATCCCAGGGGACCCAATTCTTCTTCATCTGTTTTTGGCTACGATATAAAAGGTCTCTCTGAATCGTTTGGAGTGGCCTGCAGCAGTAATAATGTATTCCTTAGAGCTGTGCCGCTTATTGACAGAATGCAGGACGAGAGGGGCAAAAACCACTGGAGAGGTTTTTTTCTAGTGCGAAATGAAGCTCTTTGGCTTCTGTGAATGAAAACAAAGCTATGGTGGCATTAGATACAAATTAAGGATGAAAATGGGCTCTGCTGCAAGAGGCGTTTCCCAAGAGGCAGCCATCTCCGGTTTGGGTCAGTGTTTGGAGGCAAAGAGGGTATAGGGATCAAGCTGAACTCGACTGAATCATGGAATGTGTTTGCAAAAATATGGTTGTGGATATTTTAGAAAAATGTTACAAAGTTTTTGTTCACTTAATTGTCAGAGCAGCAACAGGGATCCAGGTGGAAGTGTTACACTGATGGACAGCAGTGTTACAAGGAAAAAGAAATCCTCTGGCTTTTCAGGCAGTAATGTGCACTGAACGCATCGTTTTCACTCCATGACACAGAACACCCCGTTCCATACATAAACAGGGAGGAAATAAGGGTTTACTCGTCATACTAAAAAAACCCACTCGTCTCTATTAGGGACTCCTGTGCGTAAGCTGACGAGAGCGGAAGAGTGAAGACTGCTCTGCGTCCCTTGCCTACCTCCCTGGCTGGGTGGCTCTTCGTCACCCTGCCTTTCGCAAGCGTGCCTGCAGCTGCTGCGGAAGACACAGAGGGCTCAGCAGAAGGTACTCTCATTGGCACTGGTCTTCTGAGACAGCTGCTGCAGCTCTTAGCTGCTTTATTTTATCGTTTTTTTTCTCCTCTGTCTTAACTTTCAAGTCCGTGCTTTCCTTCTAATTATAAAATAATAAAGGAACTTCGCAGTGGTTCTGTGCAATCATCTCGAGGTTTTAGTCCCAATTCTCAACACGCAATATTTTTATTTCAGCTTAATTTCCTTCTCTCCAGTGATACTGCTCCCCAGTTACACTGAAACATGACTTTCTGGACTATCTTTATGGATAACGTACAGATGCAAATTCAGCTAAACGTATATTAAGTAATTTATTGCAAGTGCTGTCATACATACAAGGAGGAAGATGGAACCTAATGTGAAAAAAGACAGATGATTGTAGTGGAATTCTCTTCTACCTTTGCCCGTAGTGAGTGAAAGATGGCACAATGCATAACTGGGAAGACAAAGGTACAGTAGAATACATTTATCCTTGCACCACTCAAGTGAAACAACGGTGAGAAAGATAAGGGTCCTAACCTCACAAGGTATATAAATGATAAATGCTCTATAATATTTCGTATCTCTCTGTATTTTTTCTCCTTTGATAATGCTGTTATCTCAGGATCTCTGCCACAATATTATAGAGTACGTTTTATTGTTCTGTAAGTTGGTGTGCTATCTTTATAAATACATGCTCAGCGTATCAGTATGTTAAATTACAATGCTGACATTCTCTTAGCGTCCCTACAAAATGAATAGCATCTTTACAATGCTAGTTGATATGCTGAAGCCTAATGATATTTCTTGTTCAGAGTCTGTAGCCATTCAACTTGAAAACAAATAATTAAAATAAATTATACCCTTAGCGTCTACAAACTAAGGAGGCGAACAAAAATAGCTGTGCAGGAGGAAGGTTAACGCAGGGATATCTGTTCATGGCATTATGAAGACCTCAAAGGGATTCGTACGTTCGCCTGCCTGCAGTGATGTGTGCGAGGAATCCCATGTCAGACTGTTAAGTTTAGCGAACAGGATTTCCAGTAATAGATTTTCAGAAAAACGTGGTTACCCAGGGGCATTGTGTACTTCCCAATTACTCCAACACTCAGAGAGACGTTGGCCTTCTTCTTCTCCGCTCATGTATGCGTGTGCATATATGCATATAATTGTTGGGTTTGCTGGTTTTCTCTGGTCTTCTGCTTCTGTGGTGGTGTGCTCGGTGTAGTGAGAGAGATTTCGTGACCTCTAACACAGCTGCCAGTCACTTCCTATAGGTGCCAGGGCAGGTGCACTTCAGTTTTTCCGATGGTCATGAGCGACTCAAACATTGTCATTTCGCCTCGCAGCTCCTTTTAGTTTTCTTCCTCTGTTGGTTTTTTTTCAGTGCTCAGTGGAAAGTTCCCGTGTTCTGGCAACTTTAGGTCCTGAATATTATTAATGTTGAGGGCTCTGAGATGCGGGCCCCTCTGCCGGGCTGAATAGCTAAAGACCATGAAGTTTCTACTGCAAGAAAATCATCATTAACAACCCCAAACTCTCAGCTTGGGGCAGGGCATCCTCTTTAGTCTTTTCCGTTTGTTCCGATACTTGTTTATTGGCGCTCATCATTTCAGAGGAGGGAGCCAACTGAGGTGATGTGTGAGGAGAAACAAGTAGAGAATTTTAATAAGGAAAGCAGCATGGGCCAAGCGGCCTTCTCTGTACTTTAATACGCCTTGTGGTCTTGCTGTCTCCAAACGCATGAGACTATAAATAGCTTCGTTTTCACCAATCTGCTACTCTTGCAGAAGAGAAAAGAGGCATTAGGCAGGGCTACGCTGTCTTGCTGGGCCAGAACAACCTGTGTCAGCCCCCTTGGTGTGTGAGCTGCTGAGACAGGTCTTCAGGGCACTTCTAGATCTCGGCTGTCCTGCCCACCGAGCGCTTCATCGGAGTGTTTGTAGGTATGACGCACACCCCAAAGGGTTTCTGTCACCCCCAAAGGCTTGACTCGCTTGTAGCTCTGTGTATAACCTGAAAATCATTTTTTGACAGCTGACAAGTAAATGGACTCACAGGACTTATCACCATCTGAAAGGGGAAAAACTGGAGGGACCAGGACAAACAGGTTTGTGGTGGTCTGCAAAGAAGGTCTCATTCCCCCCACCCCAGAGAATGTCAGTAGCTGTGCCAGAGTATTCAGCCAAGCCTGTTCCTGGTCTCTCATTACCTGAGTGCCTGGACAGAAGATGAGGTCCCATGCAATAACTGGAATCCAGCCTTATTTGAGATCTGAAAGTTAATCTGGCCTATAATCTGTAGATGATTTAGGCTTCTCTGAATGTAGCTGGTAACAAGATGTCTTTTTTTCTACCCTGTTGTTCTTCTGCCCCAGCTACTTTCTCGGGAAATCCTAGGCCATAAACACAAAGTAGAATAATAAAAAGACAGAGGGAAATGAAGGAAGCTTTTCACAGAGGGGAAAAAAACCACCAAAAAACAAAAACACCAAACCAACTTAATTCAGATTCAAAAGTTGAGAAAAGTTCTGGCAGGCTTTTGATTCTTTTAGTAATCACTTTCCCTAAACTAATGTCTGGAAGTTTTTTTTTTTTTCATTTAAAAATGAGAAAATTATTGTTAGCTTAAACTTGTTTCAGACCTTCTTTTAATGTAAGCTTTTTAATTTTGGGCATATCAATGAGTACTGTCACTTTTAGCAGCTCTATTTATCTGCCTCTCTGGATTTGAAATAAAGTACAAATTCTTCAGTGATTCAGTTACAAGACCAAAAGTCAGAAGATCTGGGGACAGATTTAAGACTTCTCTGAATTAATTTTAGCTATTTATGGCTTCAGAGTAAGTAACCTAATTTACGTCAGGTTAAGACCTGGGATTTACAAGCTCTTCCCATCTATTTCTGACTGACAAAAAATACTTACCTAAGAAGTGCAGCAAATGACTTTACCCACGTACCCCAGTTTTCTTTTTTGCAAAATAGGATGACAGTGATGCTAATTGCCAGCATTACTTGGACAGAGGTACTGAACAATGGAATTTGAGAATTTCTGATTTAATCATCTGTGGAAATAAGAAATAGAATGGGAATGATATCTAGGAAATCTTACAAGGAAATGGCATACAGAAGCACTTTGATTTTAGAAGCCAAGCCTCTTCTGTCTGGGTTTTCAACCAATCTAGATCATGGCTGAGGATGGATACCTTCTCCTCCTCGCTCCGCTTTCTGTACCGCTCCAGACACACTGACAATCCACTTGACTAAAAATGCTGCGTTACTGATGACACGGGAATGTGCCTACAGCACAGTTACTGCACTCACTGCCTTCGCTGCTTCTTGGCCTATATGTGTCTTGTAGAAATCAAAGGTTATTTCAGTCCTGAAAATGGTGTTGCTGTTATTGCATTGTGCTGAGCTTTTCATGCAGTGCAGTAGCTGAAAGAGGTGAGAGAGCTGTCCATTTTGGAAAGAAAAAGCTGAGACCATCCATTTAATGTCACTTAGGACCTATTACAGCAGAATAATTCGGTCATTTAGAATTTTAGATCAAAGTATAAATAGTCCAAAGCTACACTGCATCCCAAAGGTGAGGAAATGGAGACTGTTCACGGTCATAATACCAGATGTTTAGCCATTGCTATAAATTCAACAACAAAAACTGAAAATAAAAAGCAAGCTGTTAATTGGAGATATTTGGAGTCGTGTCACAGGTGAAAGATGATCTAAAATGCCGCTTCCTAGCACAATGCAATAGTGAAATTAGCACATGTCTATTATCTCTGCTTGCAACTCTGCAGGAAACTAATGGAAATAGCTTAATCTTTTCAGGCTCCTCTAAAAGGAGAAATATAGGATTTCACCTACGTTACTGACTTTTCCCTGCTCTCTTATCCCTTGCCAAATTATTGCTGCACGGTAGCTTTTTATTATTTAATAATAATAAATTGCCTCGACTGTAGATTGAATAAATAACTGTAGCGATCAGGGACCTGCTCATTCATTTTTAGAGGCAGCTGTAATGATCCATTGTGGTAAAGGTTAGAAAGGGAAAGGGTGCAGTCCTAAAATTCCCGCTCTTGAACCAGTTTCAGGGAGTTCTCTTTCCAAAGCAGTAAAAGCAAAGACATTAATTATACATTTCCATTATGACAGAGCCAACATCAGCAGTGACTAAAACATAATTTGTTTAGGTGGCAGTGCAGGCTGTTCTCTGATCAAGTATTGTTTCCCACAGGGAGGCATCAGTCTTAAATTACACAGCAAGCAGGCAAGAGAAAGGAAGCAAACAATAAAACACTTCCCAGAGGAAGAAAAGAGCAAAATTTGTCCTATTAAATAAATAAATCTACATTTTTGTCAGTCAACAACAAATCAGCAATGGGGTTCAGCTTTAATTAAAGGAAGTATGATTTTTGTGGGACTTTGTAGGATTGTATTTTAGATTTCCAGTGATAAGTTGCTTCTAAAGCAAATGAACTTTCCCACTGGAAAGGAAGGAAGGAAGGAGATGATAGAAAGAAAAGTCCTTGGGAAATGCTGACAAGAGGGAAGCGTGGGATATTTTACTTGTCCGGCTGTAAACCATAAAGATCAGGTAGCCTGGATTTCCCTCAGTAAGGTATGCACAAAACCAGGAGTGGTCTCTGATCAGCATATTTAATGGTACAGGAACACCCATATCTGTATGTTTGCATACAACTGAAGTTGGGCATGTATATTTCTGAGGAAATACATAAATGCTTAAGCTAGAACTCAGTTTAATGCTGTTAAGCATGGGCCTAATTTTACTTTATCTTCAATTTCAGTGGATCTATTATTTTGCATAAATCCATGACCGTATTTTAGTACCTTACCCAATCAAACACCCCAAAGGAATGCTTTTGTCATTTGCTTTTAATTTTTGTCTGCTATAAATAACTATTGGTTGTGATTTTCTGTTGTAATTTGACTTTTAATATCATATTCCCTCACTGCTTCAGCTGTTCTGTATTTGGCATGCATATAGCAAAAGCAAATATAAGCTGATTTCTTATTATCTCCAACACTTTCAGGAGAAACAATAAAAGCTAGGATGAACTATGTGCCATTTAGCAGGAGTATCTTCCTGTTCAATGTACCACTCCCCCTCCAGTGGAGTGTGCTGGCAGTTTCAGATGAATGAATAGCAAGTCCCAAAATGGACATCGTTCACCCCAAGCACAGCAAATACTCCTTTGGAACAGCTCTTGTGCAAAATTAGATTCTAATACGAGCAAAAAACCTACATGTCATGTAAAGTATTGTGGAGAATGTTGTGTGAGCTTAGCAGGTTTGACTTAATTGAAGTAGTTAATATTTCCTGTATCATAAAAAATTGGAAAAGATGCTTCTGACCACTCAAACTTCCAAAGCAATTAGATACTAAGGAAAGCCACTGCCAAATATTACTTTGAAAGAGAGCGAAAGCAGCATTTTCTCCTTGGGGGATTAATAGTGAGGTTTAGTTTATAATTTAAACGCTTAGCTGTGCATTCATTATAAAATTAACTACTTTACTAGGTATTTGGAACCTTAAAATACAGTAGTCATTCGCAAATGGCTGAGTTTCATCATTGATTCCCCAAAAGGAATGATGGAAGCTCAGATAAAATGCTATATAAGGCCATCAAAAATGCCAAGAAAGCAGTCTGGGAACAAATGATCTCAATCTTTTACACGTGTTCTCAGTTTCATTGCTCATAACTGAAATAAGGATCAAAGGATTAATATGAAGTCTCTCTGACCTGGTGCCCCAAGATTACATCACCTCAAATCCGGACTTTGTGCTCGTTACTGAAGTGGCAAAGGCTGCAAATCCCACTGATAGGTTATTAGAGTGTGTAATGCAGGGGGAGGGTGTCCAGCTTACACTATATGTGGACACCTCCTTCTGGCTCTACAACAGGTAGAAGCTCTAAAATAGGTCGGCCACTTAGCATGGGAGCAGCAGGCACTATTCTACACACATAACCTCTGAGGCATTCCAATGAATTCTAACTGGATTTACCTGTTGAAACTGGCTTTCAGATGGCCCATCTGTAGCTCCCGATGCTGGTGAGCTTTGTGCAAGCAGGCAGATGAGCTGCCAGCCTGCAATCAGTAATTTTCTACTGAACGTTTCAGGACGCTCCAGACCAAGCGAGGGTGTCTGGCAGGCGCCCCGTTTGCCTCTTCAGCCGATGGAGGATGGCTGCAGGAGCGAGGCAGTTCTGCACTGCTGGGCTCTAGTTGCCAGTCTTTAAGAGACATCTTCAGACAACGAGAGATTGAATGAGACTGTGGTGAAGAAGTAAAAGATGTGACTCGGAATAAAATGTGAGGCAGATGTTCATGCAAAAACACATGTTCGGATTTAAACAGGCAGGATTTGAACTGGCAGGTTTAATTTCAGTTGGTCTGGTTATGCTTCTGAAATGCAGAACTTCCCAGGGACCAGTAAAGTTACCGAAGGTGGAAAAAAAGGTGAAAAGCACCACTTTTGTCCTTCACCACCACCCCTTCAGTGAACCAGAGAAGGAAAGAGAGTTACCCAAATTTATGTTTGTGATTTTACTTCAGAGACAGGAAAAGATTAAATGACTGGATGGGGGGTTGTAGGTTATGTACACCAGGGTGTATCTGCCATCTGTTGAAAATGGCTAATATGCCAATGAAGTAGGTAAATGGGACAAATAAAGTGAGAAGTGCTAATTATATCTGAAGAACAATAATCCTGATCCTGCTGATAGTGATCAGAAGAACTTCCACTGACTCGGTAAGGGCCAAGGATTTCAACCAAAATGTCACCACTGAATGACCTGTGACAGAATTGTATATAGACTGAGAAACCTCACCCAGTAATGTGCTTTTGCATGAACAAATTGAGAAGTATATTCCAAAATCAAAGCCCTGGATGGAATTCTCTCCAAACATTCTGTCATTGTCTGTTGATGGGGTTGAGGCAGAAGATTTGCAGTGCTGGGGGATGCAAGAAACAATTCAAAACAGGAAAGCAGGCGGGAGCGTGAGTGCAAAATCATAATTGCAGTGATAGGCACCAGCCTGCTGGAGCAGCTACAAAGTGAATTCCTCTGTCATTTGGATAGGGTTTGGGGGGTTTTTTGATAGTTTATTTTTAAAAGATAGTAAAAAAACCCCTCTTATCTTGCTTTTTTGGTATGCATTATTCTACACAGGTCTTGTTAGGTTTTGATAGTTTAGAGCCAAAAAGAACCAGGCAACTTGAAGTGTGTTCATTTTTTTGATGCTGGAGGCTGTGAAATTAGTTGGGGTTTGAAATGTTTTCTGTATTTTGAGATTTTGTTTGAGAGAAGTGAATATTCCTGGAGAGAGCTTTGCATCTTTGGTTTTGCCTTCCCTCAAAAAACAGTTAATGGTAATATATTATTATGTGACACTTTACATTCTGTTGAAAAATCTGTTATTTAACAGTGTTCTGATGATGTTTTTAAGATAATTTACCTAAAGTCATTGTCATGTATCACACTGTTAAAATATTGTTCAGGCTTCATGAATAGGGGCACTAAGAAGATCTTTGAAAGTTCAAAAATGCATTTTCTCCAACAGCAGCTGTAATACTGTTGCATTTAGAGAGCATTTTTCCTTCAATGCCTTGTTTTTACACAGCTTTTATGACCTTAAGGAAAGATCTCAAGCTGATCTATAGATGTAAGATTATTTTTGTCCTCATAAATACGGCACATAAGACTGACTGTGCTGATTTACTGAAATCACTGAAAACATCTTCAGTTTCTTGACGTTGTGGATGAGAGCTGGGCAGCAGGAAGAGCTTCCACTCTGTGTAAATGTTCTGGTTTTCACTTACAGACATCAAGGCTTCCTGGAAGATGCCTGACCAAAATGGTTTGGATGTAAAAGGTGCCATTTGGTTATTATCCAGATGTAGTGAGCCATTATCTAAATTGTTCTTTTTTGGGGGTGCAATGAATGCTGGAATCTTAATGATTTCCTTTCTCAGCCCACTGAAGTGGACTAAGTTTTGGACTGTGTACTGTTGTGAGCAGATTGGAGACCCAGATAAAAGGAATTAAAAAGAGAGGTTGCTCTGGCTGTTCATCTCTGTAATGTGTGTATTTGAAATTTGGAAGTCTGCTGCTCCAGATTGGCTGCTCGTTTCCTAGGTACAGTCATTCTTAAGTCCCCTTTTAACTTGCTCTCCTCAGCAGGATTTCTTCTGCTTGCTAATTGCCAGCAGCGAAAAATCTACAGAGGCAAATTGATGAGGAAGAAAAGGTTTCCAAACCAAAAGGCAGAAAGCTTTTGGCATTTTATTTTTTCTTTTTATTTTTTTTTTTACCATTAGGAAAAGATTTTTTCCTACTGACTCTATTGACAATGATTTGTCACCTCAGGAAGTATTTCTGCAGTCTCATAGTTCCCACTCTATAAGCAGGCAAGAGATCAATAGTTGAAAATAAACATGGTAGCTACAACTTTTAGATTGATGTTAAAGATTCTGTATTTGCTTATTTTTTTCAGCTCTGAATCATGGTAGAGCTGGAGCAGAACAGCCTACAGCCCCCATAGGTGCAGATCAGCAAGGATGTGTGTTTTACAGCTTCGTAAGTGCACTTCTTTACCCTCCTGATCATGCTAAATAGCAGGTGTCTGTAACACAGAGGGATAGATCTTAAAAAGTAATTGCACTTAGGAAATCATCTGCTGGGGGAATTTCGAACAGTTCCTGCAGTTTTCTGTTACTGGCCCAGTACTAGCCAATACCTGTATCTACTAACTGAAGTCACAGGCCAAACTGGTGTCATTCTAAATGAAACCAGCGTTAGGCTGCACGGGGCTGTCAGGCTTGCTCTGGGCCACAGCACTGAAACAAAGTACTGAATTTTGCAGAGACCTGTAGGTTCACAGAGGTAAACTGATGAGGCAGGTAGTTTTTAAAGAATGGTTTAGGTCATCAAATTTTCCGTATTTCCAATGTGTTGTTACGTGTATATGGATCAATATTTCTCTTGAAACAAGAATATAAGCCGCACTTACTGAGGAGACTCACAGCATCACAGGTCTAAAACAGGCTCTTCGTTTAAAATTGTAAGATAGAATTCCTGGATGGAAACTCAGGAGAACATGGAGTAAAAGCAGGTATTTACTATTCTGCTGTATGTAACATTCATGAGAGCATTATCAATTATCGTGTCAAGTTTCATTGTATGTTTCAAATGACTTCAAATCAGTCCTGCAGTTCTTTCTTGAAGTTAAAAATACCTGCTTTTCAGCAAGAAAGTAAGGAAATACTGCAAAGCATACTCTTCCAGTACCCACTCAAGAAGAGGCTTATTGATGGCTTTTGAATTGGCATTTTCAACTCACAGGAAATTTCCAAGCATCTTTCCATGACTGTGTAACACTGGATGATCATGTCCTGTGCAAGACAAAAAAGATTGATTGCTTTAACTCATGCAGTAGAATGAGAATTTTTTTCTTTGCTGGATTCCTTTTATTTTTCCACAGTCATTTCAAAGTTTTTCCAAAAGAAGCCCCAGATGGTAGGTGTTCCATACGGATCTTATTAGCAGTGTGTACACGTTCTCCAGTGTTAAATTCGTGTATCGAGAGACTTTGTTAGACCTTTAGCAATGGCAAGCTTATATAATGATGTGCTTATAGTTGATGACTCTTAAATCCTGTTTTCTCAGAGTCTTTTGTCATAGCTTGAATGTTTGGGGTTTTTTTCACATGTATCTTGCACTGAATTTATCTGTATTAGAACTTATTTATTGGCATCCGGGCAATCTGATTGTTCTTTGATGGTTCTTTTAATTGCTTACGATCCTTACAAACTTTTGTAGGTGTGGCAGAGTTGAGGGTCATTATGTTGTAATCTGAGTTACTGATGAAAATACAGAAGAAGGTTTGTCAAAATGTGGACCTCATAATGGTCTGTTGATGGTTTCTCTATCAGAAAACATCAGTTTGGTTTAACTTGAAATCCATTTTATTTGTGTGATCTGTTCAATCCATTTACAAGTTTTCTTTAGTTAAGAAAAATGACCTGGAGAGCAGAAAAGAACAGAGGTGGCTTTATCCATCAAAGCTGTGATCTTCAAAAAGAACAGCAAAAGCCCTCAAGTTTGCTAGAAGAGATTTGAGCTCAGGGAACTGTACAAAAGGCCTTTAATTATCTTCATGAAGTTTACTTCTCTTAGAGGCTTAAATAGTCCCATTAAATAGTCCTATTCACGGTTCATCAGGACCATCACTTACTGGTTCCCCGGGGCAATTATTTTATCCCTTTCTTTTTTGATACCAAAACCAGTGGATATTATTCCCGCTTGCTGCAGAATCACACTGGAAGGTGAACATCTCAAACACTAAGCCATAGAGTATTTCCACCCTCACTGAGAGACTGAAACACTCTCCTGGCCAGGACAATTCCCTAAAAGGAAGCTGAAGAGCCTGGTGATGGCCTGACATGCCTTGTGATGGAGGGTATTCTAAGGAACTCTTCCTAGATAATCAGCAATTCCCATTGTCTCTGTAGTTCAGAAAAGAGAAGAAATCGGGAAGGTACAAATATCTGAAAAGAAAAAGAGAGGTTTAAACAGCTGCTGTGTCTAGGAGGTCACTTGGTGGACTTTTCTCCAGAGGCCCTCGGAGCCTTGTAGAGCTCAAATCAAATGAAATAGCAGGTATGAGGGCACAAAGTGGCTGTGCTGAGCTGCCATTTGGGAAAAATAGATGGTCTCTTAAAGGATCAGGATGGGAAGGGCACGGGGGGCTCTCTCTGTGCCCCTACAACCTATGAAAGTGATGCTAGAGGTGAATGGGTCTGCAAGAAAATTGTACTGGAACTTGTCTCTGAGCCAAGGAGAAAGTACAGAGAGGGATGTAACCCATTGTCCAGGCTCTGCTGCTGTGTTGGAGACTGTTAATTTGCCAACTCAAAATGCTGAGAGGAGACTCAGGCTTATCTCAAGTAAGAAAAGGGGATGCTGGTATTTTTTCTAAGATCTCAATGTAAGAATTGCAAATTTAATTCAAAATGCAACATATGTTCCGTCACCTGGATATACTAGACTGTTTTAATGTCAAGTAAGTTTTACTTCTTGTTCGTACAGGTTTCCGAAGCGAAGACAAAGAAAAGCCACGGTAAAAGGTGAGAAGCATTCTTGCTGTATGTTCAGGAATGAACTAGAAATAACACCTAAGTAAGGAAATTATTTATAGAAGGCAAAATTTGAAGAGAAATGCCAAGAGATGTCAAAACTGATTGAGACATGCAGCACTGACAGCTCTGAAATTCATAGGCTGCCTGCCTGCCTGTCACAATTTGTGTGTGACTCTTTATTTTCTTCAACCAGTAGGTTTGGCTCTCAGCGTGGCAGAAATGAGCAAAGGAAAACAAGGCACTAGGAAAATATTTGTTAGCTCTACTTCCTTCCCCCTGTCTTGCGCAGTGTACGCTATTAATGTGCCACTCCGATGCGGCTGAAGTGAGGGAGTGAACGTGTCTCGCTGAAATGCCACTAACTGGTGCAAAAAAAGCAGTTTGAAATAGATTTCAAAAAGATTAAATTAGCAGTTTACAAGCTTCCTACGCAAAGCCGATTCTCGATGCTGATAAGGATTACATTCTGATTGTTTTAACACTTCCCCCGACAAACAAAACTCTACAGAGAAGCAGCACCAGGTGGGCATGATACACAGGGAGCTCTATTCTCCTGTCAGGGCACATAAGAGCTATGGCTCTGCAGTGAAATCTTTCAAGTTACACTAGTATTAAAAATGTAGAATAAAGAGAGAAAAAGATAGGGTGGTGTTTTTTATTATAGCCATAGTTTAATCATAGTTCTGGAATAGTGGCCACACAACTTCAGTGTAAGCGAGGTACGCTATATAAACAAGGCTGAAAATATAGCTATGATTATACTGTATTGTTAGGTCTTTGCCTTATTATCTTCCTTTCACAAAAAGGGAAACCGAACTGTACAGTAGTTAAGTGACCTATTTAAAGTTGCGCAGTATCTTCAGAGCTACATCTGAAACTAGATCTTAGATCATCTAACACTGATGTCTGCATAAAGACCTAAAAATTACTTTCTTTTCCACAAAAAAAAAAATAGGCTTTGTGCAATGACATCTTGCACAGATCCCTATACAGGCTTTGTCAGACGTAACACTGCAGGGATTCTCTTACTCAAGACCCGTGATAATTCACATCATCCCAGAGACTTGCATGGAAGCAAGATGCATGCCTTGTTCTTGTTGTCCCGTAAACTTTAGAGGAAAAGTTCCTTAATAAAAATAGCAATTACGATTACTCTGCAGCTTTAACGTACATGTAAAGCTCTTACAGAAATGGAGCAAAAATAACCACAGAAATCTGTTAGAAAATATTAATCTGCTTTCATTACTATACATTTCAAACTGGCATTTTCGACAAATATCAGTTATCTATTCGTAACCACTTCTCAGAGTGGAAAAGTACATTCTTATCATAAGAGCAAATTTAGGAGTAATACATTAAAATTGCAAAAGAGATTTTTCTACTGATTTGCTGCAAACAGAAGATAAACACTTCAGTATTTCAATAATCATCAGAAATACCTTTCCAGTTTCAGGATGTAGATAGGTAATCAATTTTATCTTTCTTTAATTATGTTTCATAGCATAACCTTCTGCTGACAGACTACTCAAGGCCTCTGCCAACCAGAATAATAGGTTGTACATGTTATTGATTTAACTATCACTTCTAGGAACTGATCTTACGGTTTTATTAGACTGTTTTTAACACTTCCTTTCGGACAAGGTAATTCTACAGATCTAAACAAATATAGATCATGTTCTCTTGAGACGTGCAATCATTGCACCCTCCTTTTAACCATCTATAATAATCAATTAAAATTGTGGAGCATTCAAGCAAGATGTTCAGTTGCATTATGTCGGATGCATTAAAGATAAAAAGATGTAAGTTAAGAAAAGAGTGTGTATATGAGGCAGATTTATTCAGACTCATTCCATCTAAGAAGTCATCCCTTTTAAGCTTGTCTGTAGAGTTTCTGGCTAGCAACCAGAGCGGTTTTGTTTCCCCATTTCAGTTTCAGTATGTGCTCAGGAATTAAGGAACTCCACCAGGTTCTTCAGGGTAGGAACACAACATCAGACCTTCCATAAGAAACATTATTTTAAATTTGTTTGAAACTGTCTTAGTTTTTGTTTAAAAATCCTTTCTTTTCTATTCAAATCCTAATTCAATGCTCAATAAATTAGAAATAATGAGACTTTTCTTTGGGAGTTGATGTGTATCTGCGTTTTCTTTCCTCCCTCTACTTTCAACCTTTCCCATCTGCATGCTTCTGAATAGACATACAGCTTTCTGCATTAGGGTTTCTGATCCTTACCTCTAGGTTCACGTGTGCACACTTGATCCTACACCATCTGCCATGTGCCCACAACATCATCTGCTTATACACAGGTGGTCACTGGAATCTTACTCCACTGAGGCTGCTGAATGATGTGAGCTGACACCGAAAGCACGAAGCCTCAGCCCGCGGCACCAGGCTGGTCAGTGCACTGGCACCCAGGAACATTTCAGTAGCCCTTTGAGCGAACGGTCAGATTTATACCTGCACTTACTAAGAGATGCGAGTGCCTGCCTGGTTCTGTCAGGCACCAACCTCCTGGCATACAAGAGACCAAGGATCCAAAGCAATGACATCACACTTCTAAAAACTCTTCCTTCCCTGAATTTAGCTGTTTTTTCTCCCAGCTGGCTCAGCTCACCTGTTTTTCATATTTGAAACTTATTGGGACTTTTGACGGGTGAGCAAAAGGTGAATATTTTTCTTTCCATTTCCATGTTT